>OX463781.1:40513051-40538848 GCA_949825025.1 Siphlonurus alternatus
TCTCCTGTTGTCAAACCGTATGCTCTAAAGCATTGGGAAAAAAAAATAGAAAAAATTTACTTTCGTGCCAGGTAAAGGACAAAAATGTAGCTTGTGTATTATTTTATGGCACGGCAGGCTCCTGTTAAGTATGCAATATGCATTACAGTGACGTCACGTTGGATTAATCTATAGAATGTATTGTGCATGATTTATTTGTATTGTTTAATTCTCTAATTCTCTGCAAGGTGGTATTCAAATAAATAATAAACAAAAAATTCAAAGTAACTCCCTATCATCATTTTGAAACATATAACAAAAAGAGGCATGCAATAAGGTTTTTTAGAACATACATGCTAATTTTTTGTGAAAAATGTAGTAGGATAGCGAGAGAGATAGAGAGAGAGAGAGAGAGAGAGAGAGAGAGAGAGAGAGAGAGAGAGAGAGAGAGAGAGAGAGAGAGAGAGAGAGAGAGAGAGAGAGAGAGAGAGATAGAGAGAGAGAGAGAGGTGGTAGCTGCGGTATTGCGCGACCCACCACCGCTCTATCGATCCCAACATACGAACAGGTCGTCTGAACAGCCAGAATGGAAGAAAGAAAATACGCGAACAGAAATGAAAGTGAGCCAAACAGCAGAAGAGCAAAAAAAGAAAAGAAAAGAAGGAAGGATATGAGTTGCTTCGTATCAACAATCTCAAATCTTCTCTACAATATATAGAAGTAAAAAAAAAAAAAAAAAACAGTCTTTATAGCAAGAAGAAAAATATTTTCCATCTCACGTCTCAATTTTCATTTATTTTTCACATCCAATGATTATTATTTCTTGTTATAGATTTTTTTTAATCCATTGTTTTTTTAAAGCTTCATTTCTTTTATTTATTTCAACGCGTTTGTAGATACTATATTTTCTTTATTAAAAATATATGCTACATTTTGAACTTATTTTCTTTTTTAATTTTCAATTCATACTAATGTAGCTTTCCGCATTTACATTATGGAAAGGTTTAAAAATAGTCAAGACAAAGATTCTGTAAAAAATCTTTAAAAGAACGTTTTTTTTTAAGTTATATTACTTAAAAAAAAAAACGTATACAATTTTTTTTAAACCTTCAAACTCCATGAAGAAAAAAAATTGAAAAGTTTATCTTGGAAACCACGAATTACTTAATGCTAAAACGTTGGCTGTATTTCCCAACTAAACGAAAGTTCAGAACGCAATGTTATACAACATAAAATATAATAGTAATTATTTCAGTACGCCATTGTAATTTATATAAAACAATGGCTAAAGCTCGAAGCGCTAATTTTCATTTTGTATGTTGTTACATGCAGTGAGATTGCATTGTTGGTGACATTGTTGTTCATCAGTCAAGGCGAGAACTCGGAGCTTAGTGTGACAATATGCTGCAGTTTGTGTTGTGTGTACAGTCACAGACAAAAATTCAGAGACTTTGTGGCTCCAATATGTGATAACTGGACAATCTGCATGACAATTTTATTATATAATTGGATTGAGAACCTTGAATTGTGCAATTTTATTTTTTTTTTCAAGGCGGATTCACATGAAAGACGACTGTAATACGAGTTGATTTTTTTTGCAGAAGTTGTGAAATCCAATGCTGCAAGGGAATTCGTCCAGTTAATTTTGATGCTCTTTGTAATTGTTAAATATGGCTGCCAATGGAATTTACAGAAAATGCGCATTACTCACGTCACAGGCTAAAAAATGCCCATGTACATTCACCTTAACATCCTTAAAATCGTGCTCCAAAACACTGTGACTTCATACCAAACATTTAACATTCAAGCATGGCTATGACAATACAAATAACACAAAGCGTCTTTTCTTTTTATTTCGAGGACGTTAAAAAAAATTGACAATAACGTTCATTATCTCAAAATGCTTTATCCAAATATGCAATAAAAAAAGGTATCAGGTTGTTCAATCACTCGCATGATCATCAAATATACATATATTAATATATATATATATATATATATATATATATATATATATATATATATATATATTATATGTATATATGTATATAATATATATATCCTTCCATGAGTTTAACCAATATTCTTTTATATCTGGTTACGTCACCGATTGGACGAATATAAAAGAAATTAAAAATTAAAAAAAAAAAATCAAAATTCAAGAGGTTAACCAATCAGATTGAAGCATTTCAGGACTCATCGTGCCGTAAAATCTTGAATGCGCCCATCATATTATAATGCTTTTTGTAATTTTGAATTGTTTCCAAAAAGTGTGACGCAAGAAATTCACGCGTCTTAACTTGTATAATGGAACGTTAAGTTTACAGTATATTTTAACACAGTTTAGTTATAGCTTCTAATCTGTGGTCTAAAGTGTATTAGCCTTGACACCACCGGATATTAGCCACATATGGTGGTTGCATCCTGGAGGTAATTGATGGTACCCTACATTAATTAATAGTCATCCTGACTGAGGTGTCCACAGTTTCCTTAGTCTCAACGAAGTGACTAATATGATAGACCAGGGCCATCCTTGTTTGGAAACTAAAGGTCAGTTTCTTAAATTGTTTACATATATATATATATATATATATAAAACAACCTTCTACCTGATTTGATCTTCATAGTCTCATTTATATGAACATAATTGATGTCCTGAACTTACTGTTAGAAAAGAAGTAATTCTTAGTATGACAAAATTATAGCTTATGAAATTCTAAATCAAAGTATATAGTCTCATTTGTAATACGCCGCAGTGTAACTATTTAGATAAATAATAAATTCACGCTATTCTTTTAATGTTAAAAATATTCAATAATATTATTAGTTATAAAAATATTCTTAAAAGGAAAATATATTTTGTTGATAAGTTAAGTGATTTTATAACATATTTTATATTTTATTACAGGGTAATATTCTATTATCTCAACAATCAAATAAAATAAGCTGTATTAAAGCACCTTACTTTAATATTGTGGTTCTCAGAGGTATAGAAAGTTATGTTTCTCAAGGGTGATACGATAATAATTCATTCTACAGCATTCCATAGTGTGTGTTCCTCTAACCTTTCTATCTCCCCTCCGTTAGCGCGCTGTTTGGTCCACATTGGTGTGCGTGGCACGTCCTCTCTCTCTCTCTCTCTCTCTCTCTCTCTCTCTCTCTCCCTCTCCCTCTCCCTCTCTCTCTCTCTCTCTCTCTCTCTCTCTCTCTCTCTCTCTCTCTCTCTCTCTCTCTCTCTCTCTCTCTATCATTTTGTGCATTTTTTTTGTCTTCGTAACGTTCTCCAAAACTAAATGGCTAAAAGCATTTGCTATCTACAAAAATATTCATACCGTGATGATTTTTGAAGCTTCTTCAATTTTTTCCACAGCACTTATTTCTCATGATTATACGTTAAAAAAAATCATTTTATTGGTACTTTTAATGTAATAAAAGATTGTTGAAATGTGTATGCGTGATTTGAGAGTAGAATTGTTTTATTATAAAAATATTTCAAGGAACGAAGAAAAAACATTATTTTTTATTGTAAGAATTATTTTTAGATATTTTTTTATATCTTAATATTATAGCGACTGGAAAAAAAGTGATTAATTTGTCAACATTTTATCTGGTTTTAGATTTTTTTCTTATTTAAAAGGTTTAATAGGTTTTGTTTATTTTTTGTAAGAAAATTAAGTTATAAAATACCTATTAACTTTCCATGACAGATTCGATATGTCTATGAAAAGTATGAAAACAAGACATTTTTTTTTTACTTCTGAACCGTGTTTATGGGAGTATAAAAATAGGTTTTAAAATGCTTCAAATGATTATTACATGTATTATATATGCGATGAAAAAAAAGCTAGGTGTAATCATTAAACAAATTGCTCGCCAGTTGCATTTTATCCGAGTGGTAATACCAACAGGTGTATTAAAAATTCAACACGATAATTTTTATTGAACCTCTCAACATTGTGCTAATTAAATTTTTCTACGTCAACATGTATTCCCATGTCACAATGATTCATATAACAAATATACTGAATTTTAGTTGTGAACTGATCTATTTACGATTAATATAAAAACACTATAAAATGGACGTAATTCATAACCGGGCACTTGACGCAGTGGTGTACGTATAATATCTGATTCGTAATCGGATGGTCGTGAGTTCCATCCAAGGCACTGTCAAAATTTTTACAAGTGGTGGTTGCTAAGGAATAACCACTCATGTATTCGGGAAGTGACTGTTGGCATCAATTGACGATCATCCTGACTGAAGTTTCCACGGTTCCCTCAGTCATAACTAGGTGAATGCTGGAACCGATTGCCAAGTCATCATAGCCGCAACCCAGCCACAAAACCCTGAGCATTACGAAGTAAGATCCAAGAAAGGCCTGGAAGTTAAATTCAGTCACTTATACACATGTGACCTGTACCACAGGGTTCAGTTGAGATAACAAATAAATAAAAATACAATAACCCTGCAGTGCATATTATGTTATATTGTGTGATCTTAACAAAATTTTAATTAAATTGTGACACATTTGTATTGTATTGTGCAGTACTTATTTTAAATTCTAAATATTTCGATTTGACACCCCAGATAGAATTAGGCACTATGCAATTTCATCAAATTTAAAGTTGTGCCCTTAACTTCCAACTAACACAGCCTCAGACAAATTCACATCCCATGTGGACTAATGAGACTGGCCCAAGTTCAAGTTGTGCTGCTTATTAAAAGCTCACGTGACCGCTTTTTTTATTTGTAAGAAAGGATTTAAAAAAAAGTAACGAAGCGTGGAATCATTAGTGCTGGCTTACCCACTTTTTAATTACTGAAAATAAAGACCAAACCTTCGGACAGAAAGCTACAACTTTACCCCATAGAAAAAAACAAACTCCGTCTGCTAATTAAGTCTTATATGTCTGCAGCGCTGCAGTGCAACTAAACTAACGTAAAGTGTCAATCGTTTAGAGTGGATATAGCAAGGTATTTAAGGATTCATGTGATTAATATGAAAAAAATGAAGCTTAATAGTAAATGGTACAGCTGTCCAATAATTTCAGCAAACTTTTTTGACACCATAAAATAATTTTCGATGGAAAAAATTAGGCTAAAATCGGTGCAACTTTCGAGATATTAAGCATTTAAGATTGGCATTGTTTTAAATCGGGAGACTACTTTGGCTTTTATTAAATCAGTATCTTTTTTACACGAAAAAATTAATTACTCAAAATCTAGACCAAATTTATTTTATTTTTTTTTTCTGCATTGCAAACTAATAAATATTTTGTCCTTTATTTTATGGACAAAAAACATTTTCAGTTCATCATTGGATAATATTGAGCAATGGCCGTGACCAGAGAAAAGTTAACTTTTCTCTGCCGTGACATTAATCTTTAACAAAATGAAAATAGAGATGCCGCACAAGAAACGTATTTTGTAAACATTGGTTATTTTATAAAGCAAAAGCATTTAAAAATAAGTCAAATAGGATTTAATAAAAAACTTGTTAGCAACCTAATCTTAATATTGTGTAAGATAAAATAACTAAATAATATAATATAATATAATATAATATAATATAATATAATATAATATAATATAATATAATATAATATAATATAATATAATATAATATAATATAATATAATATAATATAATATAATATAATATAATATAATATAATATAATATAATATAATATAATATAATATAATATAATATAATATAATATAATATAATATAATATAATATAATACAATACAATACAATACAATACAATACAATACAATACAATACAATACAATACAATACAATACAATACAATACAATACAATACAATACAATACAATACAATACAATACAATACAATACAATACAATACAATACAATACAATACAATACAATACAATACAATACAATACAATACAATACAATACAATACAATACAATACAATACAATATAATATAATATAATATAATATAATATAATATAATATAATATAATATAATATAATATAATATAATATAATATAATATAATATAATATAATATAATATAATATAATATAATATAATATAATATAATATAATATAATATAATATATAACACTATATCATGGATCAATCTCTAGCACTAATCATTATAATAATAACAATTTCACTACTATATTGTTGTTATTACATAGAGTTATAATATTGTATCATATTTCATATTAAAATTTATGTACGCGTATATAATTATGATTTGATTTTTAGGAAAGCGGTACCCAAATCAAACATAAAATTTTTATTCTGCATTCTTCGATTCAATATGCATAATAATTATATTTTTGTTTGTTTTTTCATACTTTGTAATGAAAATTAACTAGTTTATTTTAAATGGTATACTTCTTTCATTAATAATAAAATTAGATAATTTCTTTTATTTATAAAATGATAAATTAATTAATCTCGTTATTAAAATAAGAAATCATTGTGTTCCTTAATTAAAATACTATAAAAAGAAAATTTTATAACAGCATTTTCTATATCGAATAATATATTATATTTCATTTATTTCTTTTCCAAATGGACATTTCTGTGTATTAGTTGGACATGATGCTTCAGCGACTGTAGCATTAGTGAGAAAAGAGTCTGAGAATTGACAAGAAGGTTGACGTTGTAGGAAGACACTAAAAGAAGGGTTTAGACGTGCTAGCTAGGGTATAAGGGGCTATTTCCAGTAGTCCGTATGACCTAGGCTTGCAAGCCAGTGAAGCTTGCAATAAGAAGTGATGCTATTGATTCACGGGAGAAAAGAAAAAAAAAAGAAACACGAAGAAAAAAAATAATTGACAAAATGAGACTGAACAAGTGAGTAAAAAAAAATAGAAAAAGGTTTAGATACTTTCTGACATTCCTTTTATATATATAAAAATAAGTCATATACTTTGTACGAGAAAAGTTGTATAGAAAGCAATATAACGATCAATTAATGATTAGATTTTTTTTTTTCATTTTTAGTATATAAAAAATATATGAAATAAAACAAACTTTCTACTTCCCATTTACTTGTATATATTTTTTTTTTTTTTCAAACGCTATTCAGTGTTAAAAAAATATATATAAAAGGAGTTGATTTGTTCTTGACATACATGGAAGACTTCTCGTTTTTGACTCCACGTTTCTCATCCGCAGAGTAAAGACGTGACCCCCCCCCCCCCCTCACCACCACAATCCATCAATCACACGTGTGGCGTCCCAGCACGGCGCCTTCTTTGCAAATAAAGGCGCTTTGCAAACCTTACAAAGCAACCACAGCGAGAAATATATGTGAATAGTCAGTCCCTTGTTTAAATTGAGCCAACTCTATAATCGCTGACTTGAACAAAAACAAAGATTGACAAAAAAAAAGTAGGACAGTCAGAGAGAAAAAAAAAAAAGTCATAAAAAAATACACATCGAAATCGCTTTTCTTTTTGTCTTCAATACCAAAATATATAAAAAAATCGTGATTTACAAAAGATTTTATCCTAGTGTGAAATTCTTATTACAATATAATTATAATTAAATTATATTCACGTAATTTTGATGTAATCCAAATATTAAATGTAATACAATTATTTTAAGAAACAGAAATACAGTATATGTCTATATATATATATATATCATGGAAGAAATATTCGTCTTATTCCTCCATGATCTATAATATATACTTTTTTGTTAATAATTATTAAATCAAAAATTTGTCATAAAGTTCAATAAACCTGATGATAATTAATAGTGTAGAAGAACCTTTTTGAGTTGCAGCAGACAACATTGTTTTATATGCCATGTACTAAAATTCAAATTCCACTCTGTATACGAAGAATAAAGTTAAAAAAAAAAAACAAAAAACGAAGAGAATATAATAAAGATAAAATAAAATGGCCAATATGTAATGAGACTTTACGATAATGCTTTAAAAGATAATATTTAGTTTTTTTTTTTTTTGTATTCTATAATCAAAAAGTACCATGGTATTTTTATGTTGTCTGTGTATAAAAATGTCATTGAAATAATGCTGTGTGTGTTTTCATCCCTAAAGAGCCCTAGTAAGAAACGAGTGGATGTACTTCCCTTGTCGTATCATTCTCTGCATCACGTATACCTCCATATATGCATACTAAGTTATGCTAATGTGAAAGTATAGCCTAGAAAAAGTTTCAGGGCATTTTCAATATCACAAAATCCTGTCTGCGTCATTCAAACAAACAAATTCTCAAACTTTTTCTTTTTAGATGAATATATTATTTACTTACTTGGAAATTATCCAGGAGTAAATAATATATAATATTGTATTTTTGCTAATAAATGAGAAATAATTTCCATTGAAAAGTGGTTGGAAAATTACTCTTGCTTGATTTGATGACAAAAATATCATCTTTTGAAATCTTTCTTTTCTATTTAAAGATCTTTTGGTGTAATATTAAAAAAGGTGAGATTACTCCCTCATTTTTAGTGAAAATAAAATTAGATGCTTTCAAAAATACGTCAAAGGTTTATTATATGTGTTACGAATGAGATATAAATTTTAATCTACTGTACCAGTTCTATATAAAAAATATAATAACACATATTTTCAATTTTGAAGAAGTAATGAGTCCACAAATCCTTACAACACTCAATTCCACTATACACTATAGGCTGTATGACAGCTAGCACCTAAAAAACAGAGGATAATATACCCCTGTATACAATATATATATATATATATATATATATATATATATATAACTTCTATTAAATTCTCTGTCAAAACCAAGCATATTAGTGTGCGTGGTACTTATTGTAACATAAGCTCTATATATATTTATATATTCACATTTAATTATTATTAATATAAATTTGCTTGTAGAAAACCTTCAATGCCATTTTCATTACATTTCGATGGTGTTTTGTATAAAATGACCAACTTATTTTATCTCGAGCCGCACTATATGAGTTTCCAAGTATATAAAAAAATTATACCTGGAAACCCATAGTGCAAAACCGATCATTTCTGGTCGAGTTAGTCGTTTTTTTTACGGAACATCAATGATTTAAGTTTTTATTGTAAATAATGTTAAAAATCATTGAATTATAGAATTAAATATAAAATAATAATTTCCAACTTCTTTACATTAAATTCAAGAGAATGCAAGAAAAAGTCAATTAATAAATTTATATTAACAAAAAGGTATTATTTTTATTTCAGTTCAAATAAAATGTATAGCACGCAATAAGTAAGTATATTTATAGTAATTTCAGGTTCACAGTCGAATGGGACTTGCTACTGATGGTAGTTGTTACAATGTCCGAACATTAGAGCCTTTGTTTTCCATCTACACAGGCATCAAATATTTACACGGAAACGGTTATCTGCCCCAGGACTCTCTACCGACAAATGTGATCGCCACATTCAATTTATTCATCCTCCCACCTTTCTCTCTCTCTCTCTCTCTCTCTCTCTCTCTCTCTCTCTCTCTCTCTCTCTCTCTCTCTCTCTCTCTCTCTCTCTCTCTCTCTCTCTCTCTCTCTCTCTCTCTCTCTCTCTCTCTCTCTCTCTCTCTCTCTCTCTCTCTCTCTCTCTCTCTCTCTCTCTCTCTCTCGGACCTCCCACTTTGCCACAAACTCTGTAGTACGTTGCTACATACTAAAGCTTATACCCACGGGTAAATATCAACCACTATACGTTGTTCTCGCAAAGTTTATTATATACGATCAACTATATTTTTTGTTATGTATTATATAAAAAAATATTTCTAAAACTTTTTCTAACTTGTTTATTTATTTTCTATATTATTTTTTCTTCAATGGAAATTGTATATCACCCTTAAGGTACATGCTTTAAGGCAAAAATTGAATAATTTTGATTAATTATTTATAATTTATAATGAGTTTTGTGTTTAATGTTATATATTGTTAGTGATTCATAATTAAATTGTACTGTATATTTAAGTTTAAATTATTTTATAATTTTATTTTAATTTATATAACTTTTTTAAATAATTAAAAATACATATATATATTACAAACATATTAGTTAAAATTAAATATTGACACACAAAAATTAATTATATAATAACATGGATATAGAAAAATGCTTGATATCTATATTAATGAATTGATTAATCAATAAAAAATAGAATATAAATTATAAAGACAACTTAACTAAAAACACATTTTGTTTAATAAAATGATTAACTTACTTGATTTACTTGCAGAATATATACAAACAGGCAAAAATTTGCAGTTTTTATAGATGCAATTCCATGGAGCGATGTCAAGGTGGGCTTGGATGGGCGAGAAAAGCGCACTTGCAGTAAAACCGTATAGCAGCCATATTGACGAGGAAAAATCGCTTTCCCGCAGTGATTTAATCGCGCCGCGATTTTTTCTCGGCAATATGGCCGCCTTAAGGTGCATTCAGATGGCGGTTTTTATCACGCGGCGCGACGCGAATTAATGCGCATTTGCTGTAACATCCATTGGCGGCCATATTGGGCGATTAAAAGAAAAAGAGCATCGTAATTAACGCGATTACCTGCGAATTCGCCGCCGCATAAGATTTCACAGCTTTTAAGTTAAAATCGCGCCGCGTCGCCGTTGCCGCCCATGAAAATCCACCTTTACGGTTTCACTGCCATGCAAGTGCGCTTTTCTCGCCCCGCCAAGCTCCGCTCTACATCGGTTCATGGAAATGCTCCTTTTTAAGAGGAAGGAAAAGAACCTACGCGTAGCCTCCGCGGAGGCATGTTAGAAAATATAGTCATTCAACTTCACAAAATACTTGTGAAACAATCAAAGCGATAATCTCCCAGCTGTCTCAAATGGTACTTGATATACGCAATAAAGAAAAAAAAATTAAATGTTACGTACATGAGTTGTAAAATGATCAATTAATGCATGGTTAAACCAAAACTTTTTGATTTAAACTTTTTATATGACTTTTTTTTTTAAATTAAATAGCAACTTTAAATTACAAAGAAGGATTTTTATTTTATAGAAATTTTAAAGCAGTTAAAAAATATCATTATAAAATCAACATGAAATTCACATTAATGAATCTAGTATTTACTTAGCTGCTGCTCTTTTTTTATATATATATTTTTTAAAACTTTTATAATTTTTTAACTTTCTTTTTTATTTTTAGAAAGGTCTCTTGTCATCCTAACATTGCTAAAAGAGAGCTAGAGAGAGAAAGATAGAGAGAGAGAGAGAGAGAGAGAGAGAGAGAGAGAGAGAGAGAGAGAGAGAGAGAGAGAGAGAACATGACGAACTAGGCTAACTGTGAAAGGACGGCTAATTAAGAGGACAAAGTATATACGCTGTGACTTGTTATCTCATTCTTTTTTTTCTCCCTTGTGACTTTACAGTAGAAGCAAGCCTTCCTGTACTGGTAACGTGATGGCCACCAGATCTCCCTCTCACCAACACGAACACGTTCGTATAGCAGCAGCTCAGGAGGGAGTTGCAGCCACGATGAACCTCGCATTTCAATGACCTTCGTTTCTCTCTCGGCACCCCATTCTCTTTTCCTCGACCTGGGTGAAATCCCCGGGGGTTGGTGCCTCTCTGCTTGGTGACATGCCCCCCCAAACCTCCCCCACAAGACCTCTGCTGATCTCGCACTCTTGAGTATATTTTTACCCTCTTTTCTCTCTCAGGATTAAGTCAAGACTTCTTATTAGTTAGCCCCCTTTTTTTATTGTAACCTTAATGAACATTTTAATATTCAAAGTCACATTCTATGTTTGTTATAATTTATTTCGATAAAGTATCATAGTGTATAATAATTTTATTCTGAATATAATTTGTATAGCAAGAAAATTTATACGCAAACTTTGTAATTTTATAATAATATATTATTAAAAAAAATCTTTAAAATGTTGTAAGTTAAGTTAATTAAAAGCTTATGTTTTTAGAATATTTTATTAGTTAGAGATAAATTTTATTTTAATAATATAATAAATATAAAAGAATTGTTTTAACTTGGTTTTAGTACCTGCTTTATTTTATATGTATACCTAAAATTAGAGGACATAAAATCCTTTTGACAGCATTATTTCGTTAAAAACGTTTACTTCCTGGCATCAATGCTACAACAATGCTTTTTTTTATTCATTATTGCAAAGAGTTTACGTAATCTCTGATGATTATTTTTTATCATATTCATCACAATTAAAGTGAGCATAGTAATTTTTTACTTTATTCTAAAACACATAATGCAAATTTAGAAATACTGGTATGTAGAACAGTTTACGTTTTTAAGAAAGTTTTAAGTGAATTTCTTCAAAATCAGGAGGGATTTATTTTAAGCAAAGAAAGGATACGAACCATGATAAAAAACTTGAAAAAATGAAGCTTAAATCATTCTTTGTCGTGTGATTTTTTTTTCTTATAAAATGTATCGTGTTCTGATACTTGTTCTCACAAGACTTTGGCACAAAGAATGTTGCAGGGAAAAAAATATCTTTGCTTACATGCAATTCTGTGCATTTAGACTCTCCATAAGCACAGTCTTGCAGGGGCATGACGTCAACAAGTTTTGTTCTATACCGAATCTATCTTCATATTCATATCTCATTTTACGAGCAATGACTGCCTGGTCCACAGACCCAAAGTCAATACATCAATAAATTTATTTCAATATTTCATATCTCTGAAGTTTTCGAACGACGTGTTGACATTATCAGAATTAAAAAAAAGTATAGAAGATACACATTTAACAAACACGAAAATGTTATTGTTTTTGTTATTGTACTTAATTGTAATATCCATGGATATTACAAGTACACGCATTTGACTTACATAAAATCTTACTTAACCCAGTCAGCTGTGAGATCACCTGACTAAACAGCTGTGAGGATAGGGCATCAGCTTACCTGCAACATAAAAAATAACATCGATTAAGTATATATAACACTTCATTTATTTTAAATATTAATTGGAATAGAGAAATAAAATAGAAAAACAATCAGCTACATTCACAAATATATTGATGTTCTTTTTAAAAATATTCTTCTTCATATTGTTTTTGTATTAAAAATCACCAATCCATCTCTTATTCTGTTTTGTAGGTATAGAGTGTATAATCTAATGTAGTATCAACCTCAATTTTTTTATTGCAGAAATGGATAGAGGGTCAAAAATTATGCTACTCCGATTTTTTTTTTCAGATTTTTAGAGCTCCGGAAGTATTTTTAAAAAATTTAAAATTATTTAAAGTCCGTTTTGTGACGTCACGTGGTGGCAAGTCCTATATTTTTCTTAAGGAGCGGCACCTTGTGACGTCACAAAAAGAACTTTCAATAATTGTTTAAAAAATAGTTCCCGGGCACTAAAAAATCTTAAAAAATCAGGGTTGCATAACTTTGCACCCTCTATCCATTTCTGCAATAAAAAAAAAATCAAATTCAAATTCTTTTAAATTCAATTGAGGTCGATACTCCAATGTTTCATGTTGTTTAATATATAAAAACAAAATGTAAACTACTATTACTGTTGTGTATTTAATTAGCGAAAGCTACATAAATAAATATATATTTCATTTAATTTTAACTGCCGATTATAATTTTGAAATGGTCGTAACCATGCAGCAAATTATGATTTAAAATCCAGATTAATATCTTAGTCACCTCTTGGACTTTTATGAAACTTGAAGAGAAAACAATATAAATCTTTTCAGTTTTAAACATAAAAAAAGTAATAAAATTGAAAAATTCCTAACGTCATGATATATTATTATATTAATAATGTCAGTTAAAAAAAAAATGTACTCAAGGAATTTGATATTATAGCAAGGTTTATTGTGTTATAGTAGTTGAAATATTTTCTACTATGATGTTATTTATATCAGTAGGTATTATTATAAAGAGCTTTATTTATACGTTCTCTTTTTTATTTCATGAAGTTCAGACAATTGTATGTTTTTTGTGTTGTATAAAAAGACTCGTGAATTGTCAAGTACGAAAGTTTTGACTGACTCGTGAATTTGATTTCACAAAAGTATACAATAACTTCTCAAGGATAGTAGGCTGCAGAGGATGGGTTACTTTGAAGTCAATGTTACCGTGTGTCTCCCAGTGACATCATGTTTTAGGAGCTCATTTGATTGCTCTAAATCAGGTAACGGCCAAGAATTTTTTTCCAAGAGGACCGGATTAAGTTTAAAGTTTTAAGATTAAGTTTTGCCGCTGACGCGACGCCATGTTGGAACCCAGATACGTCATACCGCTGGTTTTTAATGCGCATTTGATTGGCTACATGCTAAAATAGTAACAGCAAAAAAAAAAAAAAAAAAAAAAAAAAAAATGGTAGGGACAAAGTCAATGTGCAGAGCGCGACGCATAGTTCGTGAGCTTTACCGAAAGTTGACGAGAATTGTCGAGTATCGAGATCCTCGATCCCATGTTCTAAGCCATCCTCCCAGTATACAGTCATTGGGTAACGGCACGGGTATAGGCTGCTGGCTTAATTGACGAAATTTTACGAAGGATAACTAAAATAGTCAAGGACCATACTTCATCTAAACCAATTCTCATCATTCTATTCTCCTTGGTTACGTTTGAATCGTGTCGCCTCGGAAAACACATGATTCTCAAATCACACTTAAGTAATTTCACTGAAAAGCAGTTGACTATAAACTAAAATATATCTGTCTTAAAATTAGAAAAGTGTCGGTTTGCAACGGTGATACGACGCGATTTTAACTTACAAGCTGTGAAGTCCTATACCACCAGCGGATTCACCGAGTGAAATCGCTCATGGAATATCGATGCTCTTTTTAATTGCCAAATATGGTCGCCAATGGATGGTAAAGCAAGTGCGCATTATTTGAGTGGCGTCGCTGGTTGAAAATCGCTCAAAATACCTTAATTGAATTATTTTCCATATATATACGTTATGGTGTTAAACTGCTCTGCATTTGCAGTCGTTTAAAGATATTGATTTAAAACCTTATGTAAATATACTCTATGTAAAAGTAAATAAAAGCTTATGATTTGTCGTTAGTGTATAACCATAATTAAATAAACACCTCAAAAAGTTTTTAAGGAACGGAACGAACTAAGTGTACTCCTATTTTTGTATTCAATTCCTATTTAGTCCACTTAATTTCTTTGTGGGTATCAAAAGAATATTAAAATAAATCATGTATTTTTCATTTATTAATGAAATACCATACTGTAGAATTTGATAACTATACATCATTCTTTAATTATTGAATCCTTTGACTTCGTATATATATAATAAAAACTTTATTTATTCTTCTTTATCTTAAAAAAAAACTCTTTAAATGTTTAACTTTTAACTCATTTTGTACTGTACAATGTACACACTATACCCGCCGCCTTTTTGTTCTTTACAATATACGTGATTTTTAGTAAAATCCCAGCGTATTTGTAAGTAAAAGGCTAGTACGTTCAAAATTTTTAACATGAAAATTAGACAAAAATGTACTACAAAACTCCCTAAATATAACTTGAGCAACAATTTTTTAAGTAAAATATCAATAATATTGAAATAAGCAATAAATTATACCTATAATATTTAATTTTACCGATATTATTAGAAAATTTTATGATAATGAGTGTACCTACTTTGTATGTTGTACCATGGTACTAAAAGAGAGGTAAAGGTCGTCCATGTACAGTGTAGGCAAGATTGCTGGGCTGTTATGTTAAAGTCAGAGATATACGAACAGCCTTGTCTCTAATCACTGGCTTTGCTATATTATACTGTGTGTGTGTAGAGAGAGAGAGAGTGAGAGAGAGAGAGAGAGAGAGAGAGAGAGAGAGAGAGAGAGAGAGAGAGAGAGAGAGGTTCTTCTTTCAGTAAGCCCACACCGCTCGACACACAAAAAGAATCTTCATTTTACTTTACACCCCTGCACACTTAGATACAAGCATAGTATGAAAACTTTTTTTTCTCTTTACTCTACTCTTTTAGATGTGCCACTAATCACCCTCTACCAAAAGCCTCATCATAAAAAAAAACATGGTATATACGAAGCTACTATGAAGTAGCCCCCAAACCATTTTAAATATATTTCATATAAATACAGCTCATTATAAAATAAAACATTTTGTAGTAAATAAATAATTCATTTTTAAAAAGTAAAACAAACTTCATCATAAATTGCTTTCAAAAATTATATAAACCCTGAGGTGTTTAAATTATATTGAAGTTTTTTTATTAGAATTTAATTTTATCATAAACTCTGATTTCGTCTCTTTTTTTTTTACTCTAAAAATTTATGCTCAAGGAATATCATTAAAAAAAATATTTGTCTTAAACGAAAATTCATACAGGACTACATCAAATTCAGATATAATATCATTTGAAAACATGTACAGCCATTAAAATGAACTGCTCACTTTTTCGCTGACAGCAGACTGACATTTTGACATAAAAAACTTTCATGTCATTATTTCTAACATTTCTAATCGTTAGCTCGCAGCGAGATAAAAGTTAGGTGTAACGCAATACGAAATAATAGTGAAGGAAGTTTGTGATTCAATTTAGGGTTGTCAAATCTCTATTAATTATATTTATTTATTTATTTATTTATTTATTTATTTATTTATTTATTTATTTATTTATTTATTTATTTATTTATTTATTTATTTATTTATTTATTTATTTATTTATTTATTTATTTATTTATTTATTTATTTATTTATTTATTTATTTATTTATTTATTTATTTATTTATTTATTTATTTATTTATTTATTTATTTATTTATTTTGCTTCTGCCTGTACATCATAAGGGATGGAATTTAACCCAATTATTTCTCATTAGGGTACTCGATTTTTTAACTACATTGTCACTCACTTTCCTTTATTATTATTTTACATTGCTTTAAAAAATGGAAATTAAATTATTGCTTTCTAACTGAATTTCAATTTTAAATTTCAGTATAATAACATTATTTTTATTTCGTTACTCCTTTTTTTATTATTATTATTACAACGTTATTCATACAATAACAGAATATATTAAGCACACAACTTGAATTTATATTATTTTATACAATATATTTTTTTTATCTGATTTTGACTAAAATTTTTGCATGTACGACTGAACTGACTTTTGATATAAAAAAAAAAGAAAAACGCTCCTCTTTTGCTTGTTCTGTCTAACATGGCTTGTGTATTTGATCATCAAAATGGAGGCAATCTTTATGCTATAGCTTGCCTGTGTGTTACTATGCCTCGGGTATCAAGCATTGACTTGCATGCTAAACTTTATACTCGTACAAGCAAGGCAGTATAGCAAATAGGAAAATGGCTGGCTTACATACATGTCATACGTGTTACTACTAAAATTGTTGATAAGCTAAAACATGTTACACTTTACTATATATATAATATATAAAATCTAAGCTTTTATATATAAAATAAGCTTTATATAGAAGAAGAGATACAGTAGTAAAAATGAAAAAAGGTGTAAAATCTAGGTTAAAGTTCAGATATATATTATGTCATTTAAAACGTGTATTCTTCTTTATAGATACGTGATATATATATTTATTTAACACAAGCTGTTACATTTCTATTATAAAAAAAAAAAAAAAAAAAAACTTTTAAGATTCTTATGATAACTTTTGTGTGTTAGTAGAATTTATCTATCTATCTATCTATATATATATATATATATATATATATATATATATATATACGTTGAAAATGTATCTACTGCATAGATATAAACTTGTGTTATAGTAATGTTACTTTACAGGATTATTCTATGTAAGCCAAAGTATAAAAAGTAGTTACATTATAAAAAAAAGAGGTGTCATATTCTGTAATTGGTTCTTTGAGAATAAAATGAGATTACTTTTATTATAGTTTAACAAATATAAATTTGATACCGGAAGTTGAAAATACTCTGGTTTAATTATGAAATGAAAATTTAAGATTTTGTAAAAAGGTTTAAAATTATTTAAAAAAATATTTCTGTAAAGTTTTAGTTTCATATTTTAACTAAAATGTTCATAAAACCTCTAACTTTCGGCTATTTCCGGTAGCAATCTTAAAAAATTTTTAAGACTATGTTAGACACCTGGTGTTTTTATAATATTAGTTCTTGTTTTTATAAAGTGACATAATGGTAAAACATAAAGGAATATAAGATAGTAAATAGTAATGGACACATTATGTAACAGTGTTATGTAATGTAATAAGGTGATATAATTAAATATTCATGATTTTTAAAAAAAGAAAAACGAAACAAAAGCTTGTTAATTTTGACAGGTGGGCTCAGAAATTACATTAGAGGATATGACATCATAATGTTTGTGGTAAGAATTCAAACTACGTGTTCAATGGAGGATATTTTATTAGTGTTATATCATAATTATGTGCTTTAAAATCGTGTAATTATTTGCGGCATACTTTCAGAAAAGTATTCAAAAATACTTTAACGTCATTTAGGGATGTTTTTCATATAAATTTCATTGTTTTTATGATCCTACTATTGTTATAGGTATTACCGCATCCTCCTTTAAAACATCCAAAATTTCAGGTCACAGTTTTTTATATTTAATTCAACAATCTTACTAAGTTTAAAGTAAGCTATCTATGCCATGAAAAGAGATTTTCATTTATCTCTAGTCTGTATATTTGCTTATACTTATTTTATATAAGACGTTACATTTGATTTTAAATTTCACAATATATTATAGATGGTAATTGTAACAAGTAAAGAATACTTGATTGCATCTTGGTAAGTTCTTGCAGATAATTATGTAAATTACATCCCTGGAGCACATTCTGTCAGCTCGAGGCTTTCTGTTGAAATTGTGCAGCTGAAAGATATTCTCTTTCGTTCCATTAACACTACAGAGAATATATCGATATCATTTTATGTTAGAATTTGCTTGTTCTACTTGCTATATTGCTACACTAATGTACACTCAATTTGAATAAAAATGTCCAATGCGGACATGTTAAAATATAGCTGGATTAGATCTGATATTACTATTCTTCATTTAAATGAAGTATACTATAGCAGCGGTTCTTACCGTTAATTTAGTTATATATATATATATATATATATATATATATATATATATATATATATATATATATATATATATATATATATATATACACATATATATTATTTGATTTTATATCTGATTTTGCAACCATGGAAAACCTGCATACAATTTGTTTATTGTACACTCATCACCTTGGAAAATTTCTCACTTGCTGCAGCCTTGTTAATCACCATGCCATGTGTTATCCTAACGAGGCATGAGGATTAACAAGGCTGCAATGGAACATTTTCCGAGTCTATTAGAATAGAGAACTGCATGTTAAAAAATTTTCAATTTAACATTTTTAAACCCTCTAAAACAGAGGAGAAAAACACTGTGACGTCATAGTCATGCAAATATTTAACACGAAAGCATAGGGAATGAAGTTACATCTCATCGATTTTGAGGGGTCAAACAAACCTGAAGGAAATTACAATAATTACAATACATGTCAAGGTTTTCTAGATCAATTTTGCTATAAAAATTGGTATATAGGCTCTCAACTAAAAGTAAATTACTCTGTGTCATATGAAAATTTAAATAATTGCTTGAAATTTTGTTAGATGCATCACATAGTACATTAGATTTGTGATTTTTCTAAAGAAATTCTCACTATCATAATGTATAAATCAAGTTTTTCGGACGCCATGTTCGCCTTTTGATTCTGCAACTTGTAATACACAAGTATTGTGCGGGCTGCGGACTTTAGCAATTGCAGGCGCATTGTGGTCCCGGTAGATAACGGTAAAAGCCTGTTGGCTAACCTCAAATTGTGTTACGTTCATGTACTCTATGTATCATGTAATGAGATGAAATAAAACCTATCTTGAATCTTGAATCCAATTGTAATATATGTTTTCTGAATAAAAGCCTTTTGAATCTGAATCTGAAAATTATAACATTTTCATCTTCCGTTGCACCACATCATGCCTATATGAAAACACAATACAAAATATTACGCTTGACATAACATAACCGAAAGAACACTCCAGTATATGAAACATTTCTATTTAAAAAATCTGTTATTTAAATTCAATTTTTTTAAAATCATTGACCTGAAAAAATATAAACTTTTTAAATATAAAAAAAAAAAAAAATATTTTGTTTGAATTAATTTAAAACTTTTATAATATTAAAATATGTATATATATATATGTATATATATAGTATCTTTTTTTCTTAAACAAACGTAAAAGAAAAACTATATCGACTTTTATAAAGAAAGTGTATGAATATTAAATATTGTTATAAGAAAATCTGGTTTGTCTTTTAAAACTTTTCTTTTTGTTTTGTTCTTGTTACACAAAGAGTTTTAAAGTAATTATAATTTCTAGTTGATGGTAAAAACATTAAGCTTGTTTTGATACCCTTGCATGGTTTCAATGACACTGTAGACCAATGATCATAGAATACAGAGGATAGTTTACTTTAAAAGACACCATATCCTCTTTTAGGGACGTCACAACATGTTTTAAAACGTATTTTATTGGTCAGTTGATTTAAACCAGTTATCGGTATACGGGAGTTTCATGTTTACGTTCTGGATAGCACAGATATGTCCGAAGCCATCCGAAGATATTCGGGATGTAGGCAAAAAGCTCTAAAATCCTATACTGTGCGGGTTAATGTAACTCACAACATCTCTTTTTTAATAACACATAGTTTTGGTCACCAAATATTTTTTACCAATAGCATTAGTTCTTCTTATCTCTATTTATGAAAGAAAATTTTAAGAAGAATGATATGAATAGTCATGAGAAATTAATTTCGATACTAATGTATCTGCTATGCCGAGCGCTGACAATGTTTTGCCTACAAAATCGTGAAGTCATATTATTTTATGACGTATGGTGAAATATTTTGAAGTTTGTCGAAAATAGTCAAGTATTTCTTCAATTTGACATTCTATGCCATCCTCACTGTTATTATCCTTGGCTGCAGACAACCACGGGTACTCCGAATACATTTATCACCGCTGGTAATGCCAACTTTGGTATGCAGATTTTACCTCTCCCTCTTTTCTAAGACTCTCTACTGCAGTGCGGAATCAAGACTCCAAACGTCACTCGCGTGCAAACTCACAACTCACTAATGAATAAAATTTAAATGTTATTATTTTTTATATATAGAACTACAATTAAATTTCACATTATTTAATATTAAAACACGCAGGCATGATATATATTTTTATTATATGATTGATTACATTTTCAATTTAAATGCCTTTGTAGGTAAATTTAGAAGATAAAATTTGATAAATACAATTCATAAACAAAACAAGATTTTTTTTTGTGTTTGTATTTTAATATTTTATCTAGTTTTATTATTTTCATGATTTTTACTTGTTGTTTTATTTTTAAATTGTTTATTATGTTAAATTTAAAATTTCTCCAGGTAAAAGTTATATATTGTAATTACAAATCTATAGCTACGGGATGTAGTTTCTGTCATTAAAATTAAATTTATTTCTCATTTTAACATGCTTACCCTGTGGTAAGATACATTATTCAGTGTGTTTAGACAGATACGATAATGTTTGAAGACAGCATAATTTAAATCACACTTTATAACTTTAAAAAATAGTGATTTATTTTATTAAATATTAAACTTTTAAATATTATTTTAGCTTTTATCAAAAACAGAAAAAATCTACGAAACATTATTTAAGTAAACATTAAGGGAAATAAGATATAAATATATAATATTATTTATTTTTCTTTAAGAGAACATATATATTTTTCATGTTTTGTTTTTTCTTTTCAACACGACGTAAAACTTTCCTACTTTTTTAACTTTAATCTACTGCCGAGTTTTCTAAAAAGATTTTCTCTCTTCAATATCATTGAATCTCACACATGTTACCATCAACATGTGGACTATGTATGACAGACTTATTTATTAATATTATCATACCTTAACAAGAATATTATCATTATTATGACATTTAATAATGTTTATATACACACAAACATTCCTAGTTAGTTATTATTATTATTATTATTATTACTGTCTACAAACAGCAGTTAATGCAATGTTTAGTTGTCTAGTAGACAGGAGTTGTGTTGAGGGGGGTAGTTTAGTGTTGTGTAGTGGTTGAGATAAGGGATGACATAGAGGGATGAAGTGAAGTTTACCAGAGAAAATGGCCAGCAATGAGAAAGGGGGTGGGGGTTAGATTGTTGTCATCGATCACACGCTTACTACACACAAATAATGGTTGGGGGAATGAGAAATTTCAACAATGTTATTATTTCTAATAAAAGGTGGAAGATAGAAAGAAAATAAAATTAAAACATTTTTTTCTTGATCTTTCACTTAATGTTTTGTTGTATAGTTATTTAGATTTAATCACTGTTAATTTATTACAGTAGTTTCAATCATGTTTTTATTTATAAAAAATGTGTGTAAATTGATTATAATCAATTTAATAGTTAGTTATATATTTTAATATAGATAATCTTTAGACTTTTTTTATTTACGTAAAAAAAAATACACTCAGAATTTTGCTCTCAAGATATACGTATATTTTCAAACGAATAAAAGTATGATAAGAATCTATGCTTTACTTGCAAATTTTGTTAATCTCGGTTTCTTCGGAGTCAAAGGATATTTCTGTAAGCAGGAATCAAATGAAATAAATTTAAAAAATTCAATAATGTTCCAAAACTTAATCGCTTATGGTTTAAGCAAATTCAAAGCGGCGGTTTTCTCATAACAGATCCGAATATAAGACTCCATGTTAAACTTCTATCTCAATTTTCACAAAACTGATTGGACAATAATTATTCAACTTCAAATTTTATGTCATCCATTGATGTTGAATTCAAAGTCCACTATAATTCAATGAATTGAATTGAATTCAATGAGGCAGATTCCGAGATCTCAGTCAACTGAGATTAATCTTTAAATAAATAATCTATTTCAATACTGTATATTTTCAAATATCTCTCTATACATTTTTTATTATTTATTTAAATTTCTCATACTATCACCATAACATAAAAAATAAGTCCACACAGCGTATATTATCAACTGCTATTTATAAAAAACAAACATAATTTATATTCTATAGCATCATTTGTGTAGTATCAAACGTGATATGTTTTTTTTTTTACCTTTCATTAACATTTACATAATCCAGTTCAGTGAATAAACTTTAGTGTGTAAATAACTTCGAGCTGTATAAAAAAAAAATACTGACTGTCGGCAAACTCTAAAAAAAATCGTTTGATGCTTTTTATATATATTTTTACATGAGAATTCTGATTGATAAATCTATAAAATCAGAATATATTATAAAGTATAAATATTTCAAGTTCCTGCTCAATAAAATAATATAGATTTTTAATATTCAGCATAATTAAATTTTTTTAGATGAAAAAATTTATTGACTTGATACTGAATTCAATTCCTATATAAAAATGAAATTACATACATGAGTTCCTTTATAGCCAGTCGATAAAAATGAGGTATATATATAATTTGATATAAAATCTAACAATAGTAATAATATATGAAAATACTTGTAGCTTTATAAAAAAAAATACGAATTATTTAGAATAATGTTTTTTGTAAGCTTGTTCTTGGTATTCAGTATACATCAAATTATTGATATAAAAACCTTGCTAAGAAATATCTGCAGTGTCATACGATATTTCAAAACTAGTATCATCTATTGACGAATGAAACCTCTCAAATACGATGCAATAAGAGCACTGCATGAATACTTAAGATTCAAAATGAGATCGCGAGAAATATTTTCCATATTTTTTTAATATCATTTTTCAATTATATTTTAACTTTCCGTATCTTCGTGACTTATTATTGCGTTGAATTTTATGAGTCCTTTCCATGTCGTAGTAATCCATTTTAGCATTTACCTAGTTGTGACTTAGGGAACCGTGGAAACCTCAGTCAAGATGATCGACAAGTTGATGGAAGATGCCATCAACCACCTCCCAGATGCATTTTTTTTTTCGGTTTATAACAACATTTAGCATTTTAAATATAAATTTCTCAAGCCATCAATAAATAATATTATAAAAATACAGGTGCATGGGTTTCTCAATTTATCATTATAAATAATATTATAATACCTTGAAGTATATATTTTTATAACATACATGTAAAGAAGTCAGGTGATTTTAAATAATAGATAACGTACAAAATTTTCAAATTTAATTATTAGTATTTTTTTTTAAATATTTCAAAGGGAAAATATACAATAGAATATTATATGCATGTATTTAATAATCCAAGATCTTCCTATGTATATGTATTTTATTATAAGAAATCAATGATAAAATGTTTCAGTATATAATGAAAGCAATAGGATAGTACATGTTTTGTTTATACTACTACTGCATGATGTGGTGATTCTATGTAGTAGTCTTCTTGTGGTTTATCCTGTTTAAGATTCAGGTCATAGTTAACCCTCCTCCCTTCAAATGGGGGGGGGGGAGTTCCAAGCCAAAACTTTACCCTAACTTGCCCACTAACTAAGCGACATGCGACTATAGCAAATACAGATTCGTGCTTAGCTCGGCAAAATGCAAGCAAGCAAACAGCTATAGGTTTTATATTGCAACAAAAGAACCCAAATAGAAAGAATAAAATTATTTCCTTTTCTTTTTTTCTTTAAGTCCTTATATATTTCGTTGAAAAGGCGAAAATAGTTAGGATAATAAAATTAAGGTTATAATTTTTATAAGCTGAAGGTAAAAGTGTAGTATTAAAATAAATTTTAATATTTTAATATATCACTATATATGATAAACATTAATTATCCTAAATTATTGGGCGCGATTCACGAAGAGAGTTATCCAGGTTTCTCACTAACCACGTTTGGCGTCATCGAATTAGACTGGCGCTAACCGCGGTTAGTGAGAAACCTGGATAACTTTCTGGATAACTCTTTCGTGAATCGCCTCCATTATTTATAAATATTTAAATTAAATTTCTATCTGATTAGAACACAATATTAATTAAAATTTAATAATATAATTTTATTTTCGTTTTAGAATTATTTTCTATATATATAAAATAGTATTTATTTTTAAAGATGTGCAACTGATATATGTCTATATATATATACAGTATATATATATATATATATATATATATATATATATATATATATATATATATATATATATATATATATATATATTATATATATATATATTATATAGAACATGTTGCTTAAGGGTAGGTGGGTTTTAGATTTTAGGGTGGGCTGAATGTCATGAGTGTATCCTTTAAAAGCTGGAGGCGAGTCACGCGAAATGTTCGAATCTGTCATTGCTACGTGAAATAGACCAAGAGAGAGAGAGAGAGAGAGAGCTCTTTACTTCTATTAGCGACTGGCAGGAGGAGAGTCTCTCATGTAGCAAATCTCCAACCAGCTTTTCGTGCTTCTTCTACTGGCCAAACTCAAGTCTAAAAGACGGGAATTGAGGGGAGTTGTGATCGGCTTTTTCAACCATCATCCAGATGTCCAATTTATAAAATACTACTCAAGTTATTTCATGTGTGTATGCTCTCAATTTACTTCCATCAGTGTAAAGAAAAAAAATATATATTATGATAATAAATTAAATTAAATTTGACTTTTGTGATGTAAGCTACTGCTTCGTGATGTATTATCACAATGTATTCGTGCACGTCACTGGTCATTAGCTACGTTTCAAGAGTTAGTTCACAAGAGAGCAATTGACTCTTAAAACTTCTTGAAAGTCGTATAAGTGATTACTGACCAGCATGCACGATCACTTTGGTGATTAT
>OX463781.1:40539048-40728264 GCA_949825025.1 Siphlonurus alternatus
ATGGTTAATTATTCAAAAAACCTCGTGCCAGAAGGTGATTAATAGCATACTCTATCAATTACTGACCTCCCTGATGAGGTTTCCATGATTCCCTTAGTCACAACTAAGTGAATGCTAGGATGTGATAATAGACCATGGCCACCCTGGTAAAAAGAGACTCACCAAATTATATTAATCAATACTAGGTCGGGTTCACGAAGAGAGTTCACTTGTGATCAGTACCCAATAATATAGGGTTCATGCATCAGTTATAATAAGGAAAAAATCACACAGCAAATTTTTTTTTGTGATTATATTTCTTAGCTGTTCAGCTATTTTTACGTTTAAATTTATTATAAAGTTCCAATTACTCTATTTAAAATTCTAATATCAGAAAATTTATAATACTCGAATTGCATTATTTTTTTTCAAATATCATATACAGTCTAAATATTTTTTTAAATTTTACTTTATTGTACTGATTCGACATGCATTAACAGAAATTATTTGTTCAAAATTAACCATTTTTTAATTTTGGTATCTTGGAATTTTAATTTCAAATAAAAAACTTAAATTTAAATACAGCCTAACAATTTATACTTAACGCCTAAAAAATTCCGGATATGATGCATTTCTACTGACTTTTGCTTCTGAATGTGAGCAAAATAAAATCTACGTAATTTGAATCACTTCCGGAAATTTTCAGGCGTAAACTTTCTTTTAATAGACTATGTTATATTTAGTGATAATTTGTTTGATTCTACAAAGTTGGTGCTTGTTGCATACATCCAAGTTCATCGTTTCTCAACTCTATCTTTACCCTGATGTTTTCGGAGAGAGCTTAGCAAAACTTGACGAAAGTTCATCACTTCATATTCTTGAATGCTCCCCCGCTTCACATTATAGCAAGAGTCTTAAAACATTCCTGTATACCTTCAAACATTAATATTGAAATTTTGAATGTTTTTTTTGAAAGAATTTATATATCTCTTCTAAGATTGCAATATTACTTCTTCCTTTTTTTTTCGTCTCTCTCTCTCTCTCTCTCTCTCTCTCTCTCTCTCTCTCTCTCTCTCTCTCTCTCTCTCTCATCTCTCTCTCTCTCTCTCTCTCTCTCTCTCTCTCTCTCTCTCTTCTCTTTCTCTCTCTCTCTCTCTCTCTCTCTCTCTCTCTCTCTCTCTCTCTCTCTCTTATAAGAAAAACTCTAACCTGATGTTTTATTACTTTTTGATGGAAAAGTTTCTTGAGTAAATATTTTTGATGATAAAATGTGTAAGCTATAACTTTTTTTTTTATTTGCATAAGAAAATCAAATATGGTCCTATCGAGATTCACAGGGTTTAAAAAAGATATCTTCCAATAACACTGTAGGGAAAAAAATGATAACTTTGTATCATATGAAATTGCTTAACTTATAAATAACATGTCAAAAAAAATTTCACATAAAAATTGAAAGTCACTAAAATTTATTAAACATTTAACAGTTTAAATATATATTAATAAAGGTACTGACAATAGTAATATATTTTAACAATATTTTTATAAATATGACAAAATATTTAAAATCAATATTTATATATGTAATGATGATTGTAATGATTCTGCATGACCGCATGAATTGTTTAATTATTTAAACTTGTATATATATACCATTCCATTGGCTCACCTCAATGGTTTACGATTTACGATAATAATTATTTTCCATTTAATATGTAGCAAACAGAGCAAACCAAAATAATAAATAATGGGGGGCATTCACAAAGCTCTTTAACCCCAACTTTAGCCCCAAGTTTTATCCCTGGTACTAAACATGGTGCTAAACCAGGGGCTAACCATGTCTAGCTCCTCGTTTAGTACCAGGGATAAAACTTGGGGCTAAAGTTGGGGTTAAAGTGCTTTGTGAATGTCCCCCATTATAATTATATCAAGCTAATATGTAAATTTTATTACTGTTTTACAGTATTGCATTTTTTTTAGATAATTTATTTGATTGATTTACTGAATAACAAAAAATAAGGTCAAAATTTTTTTGTTATAATGTCAATGTAAAATTACTTGAATTTAATTAAAAATTGTTACTATATGATGATATATTAAACTGCAGAAACAAAAAGATACGTTTTACTTTAACATTTTAAACCTTAATACTTTTAACACAGTTACGTCCCTCGTTCGGAAATAATGAGCTATCTGCTTACCACAATTTCTCTGCAATAATGAGCTATCTTCTATTTCTTGTGAGCGCAATTATGAGCTTTATCTTACACTGATTTACAGCTCATAATTGTTTTCACCTGAAATAGCAGATATATATATATATATATATATATGTATATATATAATGAGCTATCTGCTTACTATGATTTCGTTGCAAAAATGAGCTATATATATATATATATATATATATATATATATATATAGCTCATTTTTGCAACGAAATATATATATATATATATATATATATATATATATATATATATATATATATATGTATATATATATATATATATATATATATATATATATATATATATATAGCTCATTTTTGCAACGAAATCATAGTAAGCAGATAGCTCATTATTCCGGACGAGGGACAATTTGTTTGCTTGAAAACATCAATAATTGTCCTTGTAATTTCAGGTGTATTGTAACTATAGCTGAAAATTGACAAAAAAAATAGTGTACGTTTCGTTTATTTGACAATTGTACATTAATGGATTTACTGTAGTCAACATTTGAAATATACGCATGGAAAGACAGGCCACTGAAACTTCGAGAAAGTGACCATTGACTACAAAAAGAAGAGAGAACTGTGACACTTGAGATGTTGAATGCAGTAAATGTAAAATTTTCAAATATTCAAACTGTACATGTGTCCTATGCAACCTTCCATTTTTTATTCACACTGCACATCTGCACATATTTAAGATAAAAGCGTGATACTAAGGAGAACATTTGCAAAGCACTTTAACCCCTATGGCACTTTAGCCTCGATTTTTATCCCTGGTACTAAACATGGTGCTAAACCATAGACTAAATGGGCGTGATTCCCGAAGCAATTAGTCAGGTTTCTAACCACGTTTAACTTAACCACGTTCAACTTAACCACGTTTAACTTAACCACGTTTAACTGAACCACGTTTAACTAGATGGTTTAACACGTAAAACAGGTATAGTTAAACATGGTTAAGCTAAACGTGGTTAGAAACCTGAATAACTTCTTCGTGAATCACACCCAACATGTTTAGCCTTTGGTTTAGCGCTAGGAATAAAAATCGAGTCTAAAGTAGGGGTTAAAGTACTTTGTAAATGTCCCCCATTATGTACTGTACTGAATATTTTTAATGTAAGACTATATTTTCCCAATCTTTAGTTCATTTCCTTCAAAATTTGCAATAAAATATGCATTAAAATTTTAGCTTAAAAATAATCATCATTAATACTAGAGTTAAGTAAATATAATTGAAAAAAGTTACTTTAATTCCTATTGTATATATCATATCTTATCTTAAATATGACGTAAAAATTGAATAATATCCTTTTCTACATTGTATACAATATATTACTGTCATACATATATTATATATTCACTTATATACATACATATCTCACCCTCGTATTATATAATATTGATATCGATATCTATATATAATATAATCTGTTAATAAATATTTAAAACAATTTTCTAAACCCTTCAACAATAATACACTTTGTCACCTTCATATAAAATATAAAAATATTTATAAAATTAAAATTAGATATATTATAGTTTAGTTCAATTGTTATTAAGTTTTAGTATATCAATTTCTATGAATGGGGAGAGTTAAGTCTATCCTAACTCATGTTACATCATAGGGGTTGAGATTTCCGCATTAACTGTGGTCCCCCGTTGAGGCAGATCATTGGAGGGAAGGGGGGGGGAGGTCGCAGATGTCCGCTCTCAGCATCTCTCCCTATGGACCAGCACATCTCATCATTGAATCCTCAAGAGCAACGTGCTTGGATAGAAAAGGAAAATAAACCCTCTCTTCCTACCTTATACGTCTTGTTTTATTGCATACTTTTCTTTTGTTTTTTTATCAAAGGATAATTTTTTTTAAACATAAAATTTATACATAAAAAGTACAAAGAGCTTCGTATAAAAAAATTTATAAATAATAAAAAAAGTCAAAAGACTTCGTTTAGATACGTTATAAATATTGATTAAAGAAAATATTCAATTTTGAAATGGTTTATCATTAGTCGTCCAGAATAATGAGGTATCTTTCTACCATGATTTCGTTGCAATAATGAACTATACATGTTATTTCAAGTGAGTGCAAATATATATGAGCTTTATTTTATATTACTATAATAAATTTATATGACTATACTTTATATCACACATTATGTACAGCTCATAATTGCGCTCACCTGAAATAGCATTAATGCAACTAAATCATAGTAAGCAGAAGATAGCTCATTATTACAGATGATGAACGATATATATTATAACAGAACAACTGCAATTGCATTTTAAACCTTAATTTATTAATTGTATTTACGTAAGTTGTATATACAAACAACAATATAAAATAATAGGACATTTTAAACTTCGTATTTCCGCTACACCATTTTTGTGCCTATATTATAGTCAAAGAATCTATATTTAAATTACATACATACATACATACATACATACATACATACATACATACATACATACATACATACATACATACATACATACATACATACATACATACTTACATACGTACATACGTACATACGTACATACGTACATACGTACATACGTACATACGTACATACGTACATACGTACATACGTACATACGTACATACGTACATACGTACATACGTACATACGTACATACGTACATACGTACATACGTACATACGTACATACGTACATACGTACATACGTACATACGTACATACGTACATACGTACATACGTACATACGTACATACGTACATACGTTCATACGTACATATATATATATATATATATATATATATATATATATATATATATATATATATATATATATATATATATATATATATATATATATATATATAAATAAATATAAATTATATTTATAGATATAATTATATTATTATAATTATTATTATTATTATTATATATTTTAATAGAAATGAATACTAGTTGTTAATTACTACTTTATATTATAATCATTGTTCATAATCAATAAATAACAAGATTAATTTATATATTACTATATTGAAATTTCATTTCAATTTTCACAAGAAATATAATTTTGATTAAAACTTATTGAAGTTTTAATCAAAATTATATTTCTTGTGAAACTTGAAATGAAATTTCAATATAGTAATATATAAATTAATCTTGTTATTTATTGATTATGAACAATGATTATAATATAAAGTAGTAATTAACAACTAGTATTCATTTCTATTAAAATATATAATATGACTAGATATTAATATCTAGTCATATTACATATTTTAATAGAAATGAATACTAGTTGTTAATTATTACTTTATATTATAATCATTGTTCATAATCAATAAATAACAAGATTAATTTATACAATACTATATTGACATTTCATTTCAATTTTCACAAGAAATGTAATTTTAATTAAAACTTCAATTACATGTGTTTTCAATTAACTCACAAGTTACAAAGGCTGCAATATGAAGAACATATACATGCATGTTATTACAGTGACCTCATTATTAACTATACATGGTGACCGACGCACCTGTCGGGTATGCAGAAATGTCAATACCTGCATGATGATAATAATGTAGTTGTGCCACTCCCATAACAATTTCAGTCTGCATTCAATATCCTCATGCACATCCCAGGGGAATACATACAGCATCTAATAATTTTTAATTAACATTACTATTGTGATTAACTGCACAGAGGAAAAAATTGCAGCTGAATAATCCCGAGTTGAAAATAAATTTCATATTTTATTCGCTATTAAGTTCTCTCCTCGTCTAATTCTCTCTTATTTTGCACCATTTTAGAAGAAAAAGGAAGATATTACGTATTCTGTCCTCTTATTGAGTAAAATTCGTTAGAAATGTTGTCTCCATTTCATCCTCACTTTGAGCGCCGAAGAAATAATGTTGTTGTTTTTTTTTATGTAAAAAGACATTATAAGATTAGGTTTAGAATTAAGCCGGGTAAAGGATGAGTTAAAGACGTAATTTTTCAAATCGGTATATTTTAAAATTAAATTTGATTTATATTACAGTTTATAATTTTTAGAGGCTAATTAGTAAATTAATAGAAAGTATTTGGCATGTAATTCCTAAATTAGAATTGGTAAAAAAAATATCAGTCCTGAAAATGGCTCACTCAGTATTAAATGATAAATTAAGTGTATTTTCTTTTTATTTATTTATTTTTTTTTATATATACTAAAATTATTTTTTAGGTAAATGATACATTATTAAAATGTGAAAATTGTCCGTTATTGTTACTGACTAAAGGTAATTTAATAATCTCATTCCCATGTTTTTAAATACATCATTTTGTTACATCAGAATTATAAGGAAAATAAAATAAATTTCTCTTTTATATTTAATTTTAAAGTTAAATTTAGAAGTTTAGAAATTTGTTTTTGATAAGAAAAGCTCAACGTTGTATTAAATTTTAATCCATATGTCAAAGAAATTATACGCAATATGGTTATGTTTAAAGACATTATATAAATAGTATCTCCTCACTTATTAATAAATGTTTAAATTCTAAATTATTTTTAATAATTAACTACTTTTATAGTGTACATGTCTTCTTTGATCCAGATTTTTAATTTAATTTATAAAAAGATATAAAAAAACTAGAAATTGCATGTAAATTTTTAATTTGTAATTTAAGCCACTCAAAAAGTAGCATGGTGTAGGGATGGGCAATATCGAGCATATATTCGATATTATTCGTATTCACAATATATTCATATACATTCGATATTCGTATTACAATATAGTCAGAGAATTCGATATCATATTCGTTTAATCATATTCATATTCGAAAAAGCTAAATATTGCGGATTGCAATATAACGAATGACGATATAATCATATGAATCGTTATTCTTATTCCAATATATTGCTCTAAAAACACTGCAACTTTTTGCTCCCAAATACGTGTAGTTCATAAGTTAATTTAATAAAATAAAATAATAATAGCAATTAAATTAAAATATAGGATATATAATATTTTTAAATAAAACTTAAAAATTTAAAAAAATAAATTGGGATGTTTAAATAACTAATACTGTATGCATATTATATACAGCATATGTGATGTATGCATATAAATAAATACATAATATAAATGTATAATAATATGTACTGTATGCATCATGGATCTATAATGCGTACTGTAATCATAAAATATGCATACTGTAATTGCATACCGTATTATTAAAATAATGATATGCAACATGCAGTATACATTTATATATAGTATAGTAGGTCTGTTCATAAACTCGAAACTGCATCGTCTACATGGCACCCAATTTCCTTATATATAATATATTATAGTTACATACGATATTTAACATGCATATATATGCTGCAGTTCAGAGATCTCGCTTTTATATATGGTTTGGCCGCATATTAATTCAAGGGGGTGTGGTTTTGGCTCAACAGCTCAAAGATATTTTTGCATATAATATGCAATGTGTATAATATGCCTTCTATAATGTGCTGTACTGATGCAGTATATACGTGCATCATCTATTAATTAATGATGGCGATCGAGTTTTAAGTCGAGGCCCTATAGCTGCAAGTCTTTTGTATTAGATAGGTTGCATTAAAATTAAAAGGGGGGGCCGGCCAGCAGGGCCAATAATTCCGAGATCTCAATTAATTTATCAACTGAGATTCATCGCCTTAAAAAAAAAAATGAAAATGTTTAACACCATTACATGCATTAATTAAAGTGCATAATAATTATTAAATAATAAGCCGGCCAGCATAATATAATATACGCCGCGTTTTTAGAGGAGCGTGGACATGGATTGACAATAATAATACTGTATGATACATGCATACTGTACGTAAATATAATATACATTATGCATGCACCTGTATTACCTGGCATATAATATGAATACACCGTGATCGAGGTTTAATTGTATTATAGAGACGGCCGACCACGAATATCTGCAAGCCATGGAAGCCTATATAAAAATATATATAGCTGCTCGTATTATAAATAAAATTTCAACTGTACTATATTACACATATGCATGAGAGACGCATGCATGCAATCAGTAACACCTTTAATTTCTTTTCATCATTGTGAAATATATTAATATCAAATAATAATAAGAGTATTAAGACATATATTATGCAACTGTCTTAATTTGCTACACTATAGAAACAAAAAAATCATATATCATTTTTCGAACAGAAAAAAAAGGGAAATATATCATTCGCGGCTTGGAAACGTTATATAAATTAATTTGCGTTGCATGCACTCAAAATTATTCGTAAAATAATCTATTATTGCAATATTTACCGAATATATTATTCATTGCAATATCATTCACTTTTGTGCTGCACTCAGACGGCAATGTAAGGAAGCGTTATCGTAAAAAAATCAAACATTCGTTATAATATTATTTCAATATATTATTATCTGAATATTCAATATCATTCGCATTGTGCTGCACCCAGACGACAATATAAGGAAGCGTTATCGTAAAAAATTCGAACATTCGTTATTCCATATCAAATAGCAAGGATTTGCTTTGTGCTGCACTCTGGCGTCAATGTACGGAAGCGTTATCATAAAATAACATTCGTTATTCGTAAAAGCGAATTCTATATTCGATATCACGTATTGTATCGTATTGGCCAGTATTCGATAAATTCGCAATACCAATACTTCAAGAATTCGATACTCCAAATATTGTTATTGTATTGCCCATCCCTAGCATGGTGCATTTTTAACATTTATACGGAAGAGTAGCTTTGATTTTTTTAAAATTTATTTACGGTATATGCTCGATCTATATTTTGTTATCAGAAACAAAATTAAAATTATATTTTAAATATATAGAAATAACAAGATGACTGTTAGATTGAATCAATATAATCTATTTTGCAAAGTTCGGAAAAAAATACGTAGTTTTAACATCGTCAGTACAGTATCACTCTATTTATTTAAATTTATTGAAATGAAAAACAATGTTTTATTGAATTTTTAATAAAAATAATAAAAAATAATTACATTATAATATACATTTTATTAGAACTGAATGCTAATTTTTAATTAGTTTATTATGTAATCATTGTATTATAATTTATAATCAATAAATAATATCATTAATTTATATAATACTATTGACATTTCCTTTCAAAAGATAATTTTAATTATAATTTCAATTAACAGAACTCACAATATCTCTATTACATACAAATTAAGGGTACATTATGAATTATGAATGATACATAATAGTTTTTTTTTTTTAAAGATCAAAATCACATTTATGATCACCACACATTATTATTCTTGATTTTGTAATCATATATATTTTTTTTAAATATACATATTTTTTACAACATTCTGCTTGAAGACAAAATTTTCCCTCATAATATTCTTGCTGACTAGAGTTTTGATCTTCGAGGCATAACGAATGAACCCCTAGGCGTTTGTCGGGCTCCTTCTATACCAACCATGGTGCCTAAAGCATGGGAAGTGTTATAGCTAGCTCTTCTATACTATATACATTATAGCCAGAAAGCTTGAGAGAGCTAGGGAGTGGTGGTGCTGCTGAAATGATGGTAGTGGTATGGAGTGGGTTGTTGGGAAGTAGAGGGTACAAACTCTTCTCTTGGTTGGCATAGTCTCTGAGTAATAAGTGTAAGGGGTGAGAGAAATAAGGGCAAAAGAGTATAAAGCAAAAGCATAGATGAAATACGAAAGAAGAAGAGATTGAAGTATATTTATATAGTAACCTAACTTAATATTGTACAATGTTTTCATATAAGAAATTATACTAGTAGTAGTACAAATTTACTTGGGTTATCATATAATGTAAAGAGTAGAAGTTTTTTTATGGTAAAAAACAATGGCTTAAAGAAGGATGAAAAAAAAAAAAAAAAAAAGCTTTCATGTATACGATATAGTTTGGCTTGTATATAGGGTTGCGTGTATTATACTTAAGTTTTGGGGAGTGCGTGAGAGGTTAAGGGGGTAACTTTTTGATGATGGTTAAACATAGGAGTAATGAGTTCACTGTAGAACCACTAGGCCATGAAGAAGTCACAAGAATGTAACAATTTCTCTCCCCTTCTTTTCTCATCATCTTTGTGTGTGTGTTAAAGATGATAACGTAATCAGTAGAAAAAGAGAAAATCTCATTTTATTTATTATTTTTTTTTTAACTAATCCCTGTTGTGTACTGGTCAATAAATAATTTCACGGTGAACCCGACCTATAGTAGCATTGCTTAGGTTATTATTATTTTTTTTTACGTCTTTAAACCAAGGTGTTTATGGTATATCAATCCAATCCAGCATAACCCTAGTTATGACTGAGGGAAACATGGAAACCTCAGTCAGAATGGTCGGAAATTTATAGAGAATGTTATCAATGCACGAGTGGCTTATTTAGCTATAATTGTCATGATTTTAAAAGGTCCTGTGGTACCTAGGATCGAACTCAAGACTTCCCGATTATGGTTTTTTTTACAGGAATACACACCTAAGAGTTTACAGCTCGCGGCGGGGTAGTGAATGGGGATAAAGTTGATGGGAAAGAATGGTGGCCACGGCCTGTTACGCGTCCCAGAATTCGCTAAGGTGAGACTGAATGAACCGTGGAAAACCTGTCAGGACGAACATCTCTTCTGTTTATCAATGGACTATAAAGTGATGTGTTAAGTCTGGGGAACCACAAAAAATTGCATCAAGAATTGAATACCCCTGTATCTGGCTATTTTAATTATTATATGGTTACGAATAAAAATATGTATGAGCTCATTTTCTCTGCATTTTCCCTTTTTTATGTTTTAAAAAAGTCTTTAGATCAAAAGGCATGCTTTTAATGTGACATGAATATATAAAAGCTTAAGGTTATTTTTATTATACTGCAGTCTAAGTAATATATGTAAAATATGACATGCACAAAAGTGCAAATGTCACTTCTTGTTTTGTATAAAATATCATGGCAATAAGAGCTAAAATGTTATATTACATAGAATACAAATTTTAACAAAAATATTAATGCATTAAAAGTTCCCGCCTGCTGTTAAAAAAAAATGTAAAATAAGTTCTTAATATTTAGAAGCACTTGAAGTTTTTACATAAACAAAAATCATATCTCCAATTTTAGATGGATAAAATGTACATACACAACATATAAAGCACTTTATTAATACAAATGTATATACATAAAGTAATATTACATAATGTTGCATGAGTATATATTCTGCACGTATACATCATACATAAATAATCAAAGCATGAAACCATGACACAAAGTACTCGTATAATATTAATTTTTTTCTTCTGGTTTCATTCTGTATTCTTTCACTTATATATTTAATTTTTATTATTATGAACATAGGAAGGATAGAGAGAAATATATAGAGGGAGAGAGAAAAAGAGGGGATAGAGACTGGGAGAGAGGTACAGAGAAAGAGAGAGAGGGATACCAGTTAACTTCGAAAATCGGTATATGAGGAAAATGGAGAGAGAGAGAGAGAGAGAGAGAGAGAGAGAGAGAGAGAGAGAGAGAGAGAGAGAGAGAGAGAGAGAGAGAGAGAGAGAGAGAGAGAGGATAGATTCATACAGATAGACAGCAGCAGTACCGTTTTGATCACGTACGAAGTTTACGTTCACGAAGAGAACGTAAAGCGAGAAGTGACTGCTGGCGTGCGAATGGAAGCTAAGAGAAGGAGAGAAGGGAGAGGAGGGGGTAGAAGATAAAAGCTTATATTCATCTCTAAAAAGAGAAGTAGTTCGTCTATGGGACTAAGGAAGAGCGTCATGCACGTATAGTCATAGTAAGAGAGAGAGAGAGAGAGTCTCTTCTCTTTGTCTGGGTCCGATAAGAAGCCTCTAGGGAGCGAGATACGATGTATGGGAGAGAGAGACGAAGCCCGCATATAAGGCACTGAATAATGCAAAGAGGTACTTAGAAGTCGCGGTTGTGGTGACTAGATGGTGTGATGCTGAAAGAGAAAGCACGAGAGATATTGTATAAGATGAGCCATAAGAGACAGTAATAGAAATTAGATGGTTTTCACGAGGTTTCTCATATTAACAATTACTATTATGTTCTCTCCAGATTTACTAAAATTGTTATTATATTCTGTATTATTAATTGTTTCAAACTAATGTTTGTATCACATGAGGTAAAGTTGTGAAAGGGGAAATTTTTCAAATACAACCGCTTAAATATTTATGTAACAAAATTATGTGTTAAGAAGACATGTAAAATTATCTCACTTTAATATATATATATATATATATATATATATATATATATATATATATATATATATATATGAGCGTGATTTACGAATGAAGTTATCCAGGTTTCTCAATATCCACATTTAGTGCATGGCAGGCTGAATCAATGAATCATGGTGAGTGAAAATGCTGGATAAATTTCTGAATAAGTCCTTCGTGAATCGCTCCCATTAAGAGTTAATGCCACTGGTCTTATGTTATATGTTATATGGTGAAACACTCTGAAAAATAGTTTTCTTGTAAGATTTTATTAAATAATTAAATGTTTTATTGAGGAAAAAATCAAGCAATATTTGAGATACATGGGATATAACATGGCAGAATATCATTGAATTCGACCAGAATCTCGTGTATCTCTCGTTCGTTTTGTATATGCGCATTTTTTGTCTTTTTCAGCTGCACCAATTGGATTATTTTGTTTCCTCCCAAACATTTAAATTTTAACTCAATAAAGAAGTATTATCATCATAATAGAATCCATTTTGGACGATTTATACTTAAGTCAATTTGTTTATTTTTATATTAAAAAATAACTATCGAATACGAATATGACCATTAATGGTGACAGTCATTCTTGAAACAAAGTCAATTTTTTTTTTTTATTTAAATCTTCTCACTTTAAGTTAGGCAACTTGTTTGGCATACAAATGCGGCCAGGTTGCATATTCAAAAGGGGTAAGGTCTTCATTGTCAGATCAGGTGTGTTGCATGGACCCGTTTTTATTTTTAAGTTTAAAAAAATACTCTCTTTTTTTTTCTGACAACAAAATTATTTATACATGACATGTCTTATTTTAACGTATTTTTTCATCTCTTCGAGGTTGATATTCCAAACCCCAGTATTACCAGGAGGGAAAGGGGGAGGGTAGAGACGACCTGTAACTCTCTAAAGCGGGAAAAATTGTGAAATAATGCTGTAAAAATTCTGAAAAAACTTGTGATCCTTATTACTTAGCCACCCAGCGATGTACTTCCGCAAATAAATTAGTGAGAAAATAATTTTAATTTTTCTTAAACTGTAGTGTAAGTAGCTGGTCGTTTCGCCCCCTTTTCCCCCTGCTATAGCGTGTGACAAAAATCGCTTTGTAATGCTACGATTAAGTTTGTAAGATATAAGGTTGAAAATGATTTTTTTTTTTAAAAAGAACAAAACTTTTAATAAATACACACTAGTTTTATTATCCATTATGCAGTACTTTAATTTTATATATGTGCCACTTTTTTTTAAGTGAAAATTAAAGATTGCGTGTTTAAACGTGTCCAAAGTTTCATTTTTGTAGAAAATATTTAAGTTTAAGACATGGAATATTCTCCAATAACATTTAAAAGCCATGATATTAAGTTTTATGTGAAATTAAAAACTCTTTTACAATATACTGAGTATTATATGATATATACGTGTTGGTATAATTTTATACAAAAGTTTTATAAAGGAATTTTATACATACACTCGTAAGGTTATACTAAAATATTTAAATACCCTTTGGAATACACGCAAAGTGCTAAACATTTTGCGTTTATATTTTTTTTTATAATAAAATATATCTTTGTAAAAAAAAAACTATTTTATTACAGCACTAAATAAATGGAGTATAGATACTTATCTTTTGTTCCAACTCTACACATGAAAGAGGCAATCGCGTGTACAACGCAACCTCTTTATGAAAAAGTTGAATGCAGTTATGTGCATTCATTGTAATAAAATATGAACAGTACAATGTAAATATGAGCATTATAATATAAATTACCATATTATGTAATAATGCATACATTCACTTCCTGAAATACTCAAACAATTCATGTTCATTTCTAGTCTTCTAAGAACTCAAATGACATAAATTTTATTTATTATTTATGCAGTATAATATTACAACTTCATTTATATAAAAATTAAATTAAAATAATTTTTTTATATATATTTTTCAATAAAATATACAATTGTATTATTCATTAAAAATATTATTAAGATTAAAAATTTCTTTGCATGTGATATTGTAGTAAAACTTTTGATATTATAATAATTATTAATGATAACTTCTTTAAATTACCTAATAAAATTTTAAAATAGTTTTTTTTAACATAAAATACATATTAATATAAAATAATAACATCTGTATGAATGCTTTGAAAAATATATCCCCCCTTTTTATATTATTTTTTATAAAATTATTATACATGTGTTTTAATAATTACTATTATCTTTTATAAATAAATTTGGAATTATGATAATATGTATTAAATAATAATTTTCCGTATATAATTTTTATATTTAAATCAAATTAATAAAAAGTCGTTTTGTATATTATTTAAACAAATCTAATTTTCCATATTCATTTTATGTGTTTGAGTTATAAAAAAATGAATATTACAATATAATAATATAATATGGTCGATGTAATATAATCTACGTAAAAGAAATTGAATTGGATTTTTTTTTATCATGCGTAATCAATGAAAGTTAGTAGGAAGGTATAGAAAAAAATGAGAAGAGAGAGACTGGAGAGGTAAAAGGAACATTGCACCTAATTACGACGAGATGGTACAAAATCTGGGTAATTGTGCTGACGTTGCTACCAGATGGAGGGTTGACTGTAGACACAGTCCTCTTATAGGATCATCAGTAGGCAGCTCATATCATGTGACGTTCAAGTGAATGAATATTGAAATGATGAGAAGGGGGTACACCATAAGTGTCATTGAATGGCAAAGTGCTAGACCGTAATCTCATCCGTATAATCAAAAGTAAGTCTCATTCAATGGTAGCACTCAATTAATATTATATAGCAATTGCAATATCATCTCTTTATGTAATGTATTTCAATACGGCTAATTAATGAATTTAATATTCTTTATTCATTTAAATTAATTTAAATTAATATTTTTCAAAGAAGATTTTCATTGGTGTTCAAATACACACATAAATTAATGTTAAGTGATCTTAGCCCGATATTTAATAAAAATTTAAAAAATATTTATTTTTTTACATCATGCTGTATCTGATAACGTAATATTGCATATTTATGCCAAAGTACAGTCTTCGCCTCGGAAAATTTCCCTTTGCGACCTTATTAATCACCATGCCCCATAAGAATAGTTAACACAGAACGTGATGATTAAAAATAACGAGTGGGAAATTTTCCAAGGCGACGAGTGTACGTTATAACAAATTGAATGTACGTATTTTCACGAGATTTACGAACAAACTTAGAAGGGTCATGCAGTTGATTTTGATGCTTTAAAAAGGAAATTTTATGTTATCTTTAGTGTACATTATTATATTTAATGCTCAAAAAAAAAAAAAAAAAAAAAAAAAAAAAAATCGTTGCTTGTCATTAAATAAAAAATATCACAGAAAGTAGTCCAATGTGTTCTTATATAATGACATGTTATAAAAAAAGTCTTTGACAGAAAAAATTTCCACTGTTATGTCAACTGAACTCATCTTTTTCTTATAAATAAATTGCTATAATCGGAGATTGCGTTGTTCACTGTGATTTTGTTGTAAACGCTTAATTATATTTACCGAAGCAATAAATTCTATAAATATACCAGCAAAACTTCTGTCAAAAGAATTAATCTAGAGTTACGAAATATTCTGAAATAAACGCTGAACGTCAAAAGCCCCATTTTTAGATATCTAAGAACATTTTTTTTTTTTACTGAGAGATTGAAGTTTTTAAAATAAACCTCGACATAAAATCTCTTAGATATAAAATAACATAGAAAGGCCAGAGATCTTCCACTTCTAAAGTTATCATACGCTTGCATGACTCACATCAATCATATCTGAGCACTATTAATCTTTGATATTATATTGGCAAATACACAGCCCAATGTTATAATAAAAGATTTCATAAAATAATTTTAATGAATTAATAAACGGAAGAGTCATCATTATATACCCAGGTAACATAAACAAAATCTGAATGTTGAATATCTTCTTATTTTGTATTTTTAGAATAAACCTAATGAAAATAAATTTTACAAATACTTTATAAATTTGACTTGATCAACAAAATAATTTGTCCATTAATTAATTTAATCTCCATGCCTTGTGGTAGATAATCAAAGAATGTAACATTCTTACTTGCATTTTACCAAAATTTGCATACTATTATTGATATACTGCGGAGTTGCCTAATTAAGTTCCAAAACCGGCAATATGCATTTTCAGTAAGGGTTAATTTCCTGGTAAGAAAATTGGTTAATCAGGTTAATGATCTTACTTGAAAATGCATACTGCCGGTTTTGAAACTATAAGACAACTCTCTAACAATAATTTAAATTAATTAGGAACTTTAAATACAAGTTAAAAAAGTCAGTGCTATATTTTTATCAAACATTAATTGGGTACTTAATTACCAAGTTTACAAACCCAAAACTCTATCTTTAGCGTTTCGGAGGCTCTTCCGGAACGAGTTGGTCAAGGCATTTGACTGAGAGAAACGTGGAAACCTCAGCCAGGATGGATGCTACAACATTTATCAATGGACTGGAAGTGCAATGGTCCAAAGCCAAAGGAACCATGGTGGAAAAGCGCAACAATTTACCCCTGAGTGGGAAACGTGTTTTTTTTTTTTTTTTTTTTTTATTAAAAATGGTCACTCATCAACAAAACGCCTAACCACTTACAAACCACGCTGGGCGTTGCTTGACTTTGGTGATCTGACGAAACTTGGTCAAACGCACTGCGTCAATAAGAAAAATCAGAAGATATATATATTACATGTTATAATACAAGTTTACTAAAATACATAAAAAAGTTATTTTAGTCTTAATTAAAAAATATATAATAAATTTAAATAGAAACATTTATTCAAAACATTAAGCACAAGTTAATTGTTGTCACCACACACGTTTTGGAGAGGTTTTAAGCTGTGTAGAATATGTATGTTATTTCAACCACATTTCACACACTCCCCCCCTCCCCCCTTGACTTGACATAACGTTACATTTGCCATAGCTTGTAGAGTGGCCCCCCAACATAGTACCAAATTCCATAGTGGCCTCAAGTTTGAATAATTACACAAACGCTTCAAGGTTTTAGATTGAAATGTTTCAATCGGATTTGCATGAACAGGTTTGCTACGTATGTGTGTTTTAACTCAACTGGTTTGGATGTATGACAGTCACCAATGAAGGATTGAAGTGTGCGTCTATATTTTGTCACAATTAGTTTGGAATTAATTAAAATATATCTATATATGTGCTTTGCTTTAAATAAGGGTTTATATTATGTTGGAAATATTTTTGAGGGAGGAAGAAAATCTGTATTTATTTTAAAAAACATTAAAATAATATTTACATATATAAAGAAAAAATTAAGTATCGTATTAGATAATACAAGCAAAAAAATACATATATGTTTATAGCAATATAAAGTTTGAAAAATGAACGCCGCAACTTTTTTTTTAAGGCTGATGCACAGCACTCTATTAGAGTGAGACTAAATCAAAATAACAATAAAAATATTTTTATATTGAAATAAAAAAATAAGTGAAACAATGAAAATTTTAATAATAATTAATAAAAAATAATAATTTAACAATTTCATTAATTAAAAATTACTTTGAATGTAAACTTATTTTAAATATATTTACATTGATTAAAATCCATTAAATGTCGTAGTTTGTACTTGAGATGCTATTGAAATGAAGTCCATCTCAAGTAAGGGCTCTTGAAATGTGAGCGTACTGTAGAATATCGATGTAATCCGGGTTGCAGCCAGGCGAAGCACGCAGACTGCGGTTAGCTAGCCCTCTACCGGGGAAGTACCGCAGCAGCACGACCGTAGGAAATCAAACGTGACTTTTGAAGAGAATCGAAATGGAAATTAATTCCAATTCTAAGTCCCCCCCCCCCCATCTTTCTTTCTCTCTCGTTTCTCTCTCTCTATCTGTATCTCCCCTTTTTATAATATTTTAACTATATATAAGCTTTTAAGAATATAAAAAATTTCGTTTCTAATTGTTCTTGGTTTCTCTATCTTTTTTATGTAAAATATATAAATGTATTATAGGGTTATATTAACTATTTAAATTATAAAATAAAAGTGTGTTAGTATGAGGTGTTAGATATGATAAAACCTTTTAACTTTCACTATTAATTTTGTTGAAACTTTGTTATACCTTTGAAATACATCAGTGTGTAAAATTTTAACTAAAATTTTTTTTAAGTGTTAAAGATATCTTATTTTTTTAACGTTATTATTACCAAAACTTTTCTTTGTTTTTAACAAAGTGAAATAAAGTTATCGATTTCTTTCATAGGTTTCGTTCTATGGTGAAGCAAAATTATATTGCTCCAATTTTCAAACAATATTGTGTAATGTACTGTTTTGCAATTTTTTTTTGTGCCATAATTTATAATTGATTTTGTATGATAAAAATAATTAATGATATTAAACTATAAATAGATTATATTTTATTACATTAAATATTTTTAATAAAGGCAAATTATCACAAAGAAAATTTAATAACTTCAATAAAAAAAGTAATCATTATTGTACATAAAGTATTTTATTAAATTAAATATTTTCCAAATTCTATATATGCATTTTATTGAAAGTTAATTAGGTGTAGTTTTTAGCATGTTAATATATATTAAATAATTTTGAAATCAGACCAGAATGAATTATAATAAAAAGGCAAATTAAAGGATGCAAACATGCATTTTATTATAAAAAGGTTATATCATGTATAAAAACTATAGACATGTATCCTTGTATTAAAAAATATATACGGCTTCAGCACAATTACAAAAAAAAAATCTTTTATAAAACTTAATTATACTTACTACATTTTCATGCTTATTTCATTGTAAATTGTTTCTATACTGCATGTAATAGTTAGTAGTTACTGACCTGAATAATTAACATTAATTGACCTATAAAAATGGAAACTTAATTGATTTTATTATTATAGACAAAGAAGTACACAATTTTAAATTAAATGTACTTTTATATATGAGTTTCTAGTTGAGATAGAACCTTTATAATGAGTATGTAACTAATTATATACAAATGAAATTGTAATTTAAACTATTGAATGTAATAAAATAATTAAATTTGATACGTTATTAATTGAAAATGTAAATCAAATTAGTTTCTGCATGAATTGAGACTATTACCTGTAGATTAATTGTAAAATTTGTTGCAATTATATATAGTATATAATAGTGTTGTCTCACATAGGATCGCATGATTTCGCAGCGCTTGATTTAAAAATTAAAAACCTATGCGATCAGATGTAGCCGCGCACACAGCTTCGTATCGTATGATAAGAAAATTAGAACCACGTGGTTCTAAATGAGAAACATACTATCGCATACTTACAATCGCAGAAATAAAAGTCTGTGTGCCACCCACCTTAAGGAAATGACAGCTGTTTTGAATTATGACCTATTATACATGATTAGTTTTAATAAATATTGCCGGTTAATTGTGTTATAAATTTATTATTTGAATATATCTGAATCATATTATCAATATTTACGGATATAATAGTCAACATTTAAATTATTATCAAACAATATGTCAAATATAATATATGAATTATCTTTATTGTAATAACATTTAAAAATAAAATGAAGAAAATTTATAGAAATTTATAGAGGCAATTGTAATTTTTCATAGTTATGTATATTCTTTAGAATTGACGACGCTTTCAATGGAGTCTGCCAAACTATAAAAACAAACATTCTCTGTTGTGTATGTAGGATGGTTCTACCTCACACTACTAGCTAGTGTTATGTGTGTGTAGTCACTCAGTTTATAAAGAGTATACAGATAGACATATGTAACTCTCTCGCACCGTTCTATCGTAGTAGCATTGTGATCTCTCTCTCTCTCTCTCTCTCTCTCTCTCTCTCTCTCTCTCTCTCTCTCTCTCTCTCTCTCTCTCTCTCTCTCTCTCTCTCTCTCTCTCTCTCTCTCTCTCTCTTTCTCTCTCTCTCTCTCTGAATGTATAGCTACAGAAGAGACAGAGTCAGACAAGCTATATTCGTCCCATTCACCAAGTATCACCCTCCCACAGTATATACCTTTTCTCTCATGCTATACAGTCACTGTGTTAGTAAAATTTTACTGTTTCCTTTACTTGTTTACTTTTCAATTCAATTATATAGGTATATAAAAAAAACCATTGAAGATAATTTTTAAACTCATTGAAATTTTTATTGAATTCTTCATTGCATACAGAGTTGAAAACAGAAAATAAAAATTTAAGTTGAGGAATTTTAGAAATAAAATATTTAAAGTCTTTTGTAAATAAATGAAAAATAAGTATGCTTGTTTAAAAAAAAAAAAACATTGTAATTATTCATGTAATTGAAGTTAAAATGCATGAGTAAAATTTAAAAAAAAAGCCGTAATGCATTCTAGTTTAATAGTGTTCAAATAATAGTTAACTATGTAAATTTCTTTGCCAATTAAATTTAATTATTCATTCATACATATAACATCACTGAACTTTTTATACACTCAATATAAAATTCTAATAATAATTGAAGTGCATGAACTTTAAGGGAATTGTTTGAGACTAAAGAACATACCTTCACTCATATTACATTCATATATTGCTAGTAGTATTTGCTTCATTTTTAAAATATCAGACCGGCTTCCTAGGATTTTTTTCCAAGTTTTACAAAGCAAATTTCTAATTATCATAGCTATAACATTCTGTAAAATATTGACTGTTTTATTAATAAATAAAAAAACTAAATAAGTATACATATATTTTTTTATGAATGTGTTTTGTTAATTTATGAAATATTTTAGTTTCTAAAAAGACAAAAACAGTTTTATTATTTAAAATTTTGTGGTAACTTTTCTCTAAAATATTACAAAAAAAAACTTTTAACAATTTTATTTATTTTTTATTATACTGAAAAAAAAAAATATTAAAAAAAATTTATGGTAATAAATTTTGAAACCACAAAATTTTATTGTTTTAGTTGAGCTGCCAGGTTTTAATACATAAATAGAGACTGTTGTTTTCAAGTCAGCTGGCTAAAGCGGGTCGGAACGGAGTAACTTTCAACCGGAGAACGGTAGCCAGTTCGCCGCATTCATGGCGTGGAGTTGCCCCCATAAACGCACCGTTTTTAGCGCGAATGTTGCAATGCGCAAAAAAAAATACAAGAGTTCTCCGGACTTTTTTTGCGTGCTAATTAATACACACACAAAGCACATTCCCGTCAACTTGTTGAAATATAATGAACTCACTTTTACTATAATGATAAAAAATTCTCATAATTTTAAGCAAATGTTTCCATATTTTATAATATATATATATATATATGTATTATATATAAATTTCACTCTAAAAAAAAGCAATTATGAATGCGGTTTTATCTAAATTATAAAACAACAAAAAAAGTTTTTTTTTTACAGCAAAATAATGTGGCATGTAATTTTTAAATAATTATTTTTTTAATTTCCTAACACATTAAAAATATAGGCTGTTTTACTTAAAACTTTTTTTAAATTACAAACTGTATTTATAAATACATTATCAAAAGCGTAAACTGTTAAATACGAGCTAGTTTTTCATTAATACAATTAATAAATAAAATATTTTTGCCAATATTCATATTGTGATACAATAGCATGACTTTAATCATAACCACTTAATTCATAAACTTGAAAGTATTTTCATAGCTTTATTTACAAAAAAAAACATGTTTTAGTATACAAAATAAAGACAATGAAGATTTTTTAATGACAAAAAAAAAGTATATTGTATAATATATGATACTGATTGAATAAGATTATAGCAAAATTAAAAGACTCAAAAATTATTACAAGAATAGAGAGAAATAAAATAAAAAATTCCCTTTATCTTCTAATATTAAGTAAGTTAATAATTTTTTATTCACTTTAATGTTCGTCATATACCTTGATAAAAATTTAAGCTAAGCTTATTATAACAAGAAAATATGATAGAAAGAACATTAAATATTCAGGAAAGGAGATTTTTCTAACGGCTTAATCATTAAATTCATTTCTTCTATTTTTAAGCATGTTATCAATTAAGTATGAAGTATATTATAAATTGCAGAATTTTATCCTATAGTAAACTTTATTTAATTATAAATTAACCGTTGTAGGTTTTTTTTATGTAAATTATCATACAATCTAAATTATTATGAAGTCTTTTAACTACTTTGTAAATAATAAGGGAGTTTTGTTCTCTATGGTTACAAAAATTGTGTTTAATTAAAATTTATTATTGAGAATTAAAATTATATCTTTACATTGTAAAAATTTGAAATTGCACTTTAAAAAAATGTGTTATGATTTATTGTGTTAATTTTTCTTCCCCCATTAAAAAAAAAATACAGAATACAGTCAACCCTTTCAGCATACTTTACTTTTTTTTGCATAGCAGCAAGGGAAAAATGAGTAAAAATAAAGGAGAAAGATTAAATTTATACACACGTTTTTTACATCAAGCATAATCAAATAAAACATAAAAATCTTAATTTTTTAAATATTTTTATTACGTTTTAATTTAAAATTCATTATGCAATTCATGATTATATTTTATTGTTGTCCTATTTTATTTAATTCTGATATTTTTTAAGTATTTTAATAGAATCTAGATCAACCTATAAATTATTGTATTATGTCAAAGTGTAATTATGATTAGGTATAGATATAGAGTGTTTTAATCAATATTTCACAGGTGTCCATTCATTACTCTACCCAATGTACCTGACGTCATTTGATTTTAACTACATTTTATATTCAAAAGTGGCAGCTTGCATTAAGTCGGGTCGAGGAGGGCACGAGAGAGAGAGAGAGGTTGGGTCGTTACACAGGGCCTATACGCTGTATGAACATGCCCCGAGCTTTAGTCTAGGGTAGGTAGTATAATATGTTACAATAGTAGAGACCAGGGAATCATTAATTAAACTAGAACGGTAATTTGTTATTAGTTAAGTCTATATAACTCCTTTGCTGACTCAAAATATAACTAAAATTATATTTAAAATAATATTATTTTGTTATTACTATATTTAAAAGTTTAATTTGGATTTACAATAACATTTATTAGCCCTAACAAAATATTGCTATTGTTATATTAAATTTTAATAATTATATATTTTATATATTGTAATTAATTTTCATGTAAAATTTTGTATATAAAATTAAATTTTAATCTATATATGAGATATTTAATGATTTTATGGTTTTACTGTTTAATTACTTGGAACAAGAGTTTAATATTTTTGCTATCACGTCAGTGTCATGGTTGTCATTTATTTCATTATTGTTTTTAATTTCAATTACAATTGGTGTCAATAATTCACAAGTAATTTTAATGAGGTTTTAACTCAATCGTGAAATCAAATTGGTTTTTTGACAATCAATTTCGTATAATATAGAACATTAATCCTATATTTATATATATATATATATATATATATATATATATATATATATATATATATAAAAGAATATGAAGATAGTTTCTGGTATTTTTTATAAAATTAATAATTTGTACTTACCCATTGAAAAGTGTAGCCAAATATGAAGCCATCCCAAACTCCAAATGAGGAATTTACTGTAAGTGAATGTAGAACGCATGATGTGTGTCTGATATTACTGAATTTTTATTTCTAGATAACTTTGTATATAAATTGTTATCTTTCTTTTAAATTAAAAATTGTTGGAATAATTATATTATATATTTATATTACTACACTTATTAACACTTTATTGACGTTAATATATATTTTTTAACACTTAATTACCTATTATTATTAAATATATTACTAATATTATTATATATATTATTTTATTTTAAACATTTATATATTAATGATTAAATACGACTAAAATAATTTTATAAATTGGCGCCACATTATATAGTTATTATTCACACATAATTTAATATTATTATTAATTAATAAAATATTGTATATACACGTTTTATTTTAAATATATTTTTGAAATAGTATATAAATCTTGTTGTTAAATAGTATTTACAATAAATTTTTGAATTCACATCTCTAATAATATATTCACTAGCACTGTTCACTTTAATTGTCACTAAACACAAAATTTATTATTAAATCAGTAAGCTTGTAAGTATCTGCTATTGAACGGGGAGCGTTGTAGAACCCAGCTGTGTTTCGCAGGACGCCGCCTCGATTACTGCAGCTTGAACCACGGTAACTTGCTTTGCGACGGCGCGCGCACTCGATCGACCTGACATCTAGTGAAAATATTTTTGAACTACATAAATCAGAAAATAGTATTATATATTAATTATATATTAAATATATGTCAATATTATTTATGAAATCATTTAAGATACTAATAAGTGTAAGTTTTAGAAGAAGTTTAGAAAAATTATGTGAAATTGAAGAATATTTTAAAGTGTATCCTAAAAGTTATGTTAATTGCTGTGCAGATATGATCGAAAAGTTGCATACTTTTCAGGAAAGTAAATTATTTTAGCCGCCCGCTCTGTTGTAGATCATAAAAAGATTAAAAAGTGGCAGCCAGTGATGCAGTGATTTGCAATATGAGCCGCTCAAAATATAAAGTGTTTTAGTGAATCTAATTGTTAAACGAACACTGACGATTTGAAACTTTTCAATTATATTTGGGATATTTTATCATATTTGCATGTGCATAATTTTTACTAATGTATAAATTATGTTTTAAATTCTTTTAAAACAAATTTAAATAAAAAATAAAATTTATAAATTATTATTTTATTTACTATTTATTTTTAACATTCGGTATTTTATTTTATCTTATCTGACTGATTAGGTTAAAAAGTCTTGTACGCTCCTCGCCTTTTAAAGTTCCCTTATGCAGCCTTGTTAATCACCATGCACCTTAAGAATAACACAAGGCATGTTGAATAACAAGGCTGCAGAAGGGAACTTTTCAGAAGAGAGAGTGTAATTGAATCCAAGCAATGTCATAAATTAATGTGTTTTATGAATAAAGAGACTTTAGAAACATGATTCTGATTTATTTGTATAACAGTTACCCCAAAATATTTCAATATATTATATGATATAGTTATGTGAAATTAAATCAATGCTATCACCCTCTATACTAATCAATTATTGAAATTATATTTAGCATTCAACTGTTTGACAAACAAAATTACCGCGATGTAAATTTTATTTACATTAAAATGAGTGTATGTTAGAGAGATAAACTGTTTCAGTGTATTTCAAATTCTTATTATTGTATATTTATTGCAAATATTATTCAAAACACACGGTACGCTATGATGTTAATTAAGAATGTTTTCTCCTTCCTGCCAATTATTTATTTCTTTTCATCGATTGGCACTACCTGGTAGTGCATTAATATATTATACTTTCACGACACAAATTATAGCAGCACTCGGAAAAATGTCAAAATGTCATTATTTGTTTGACATACTTTACATATATAATATATTTTTTTAAAAATACGGGTTTGAAATTTAATTTAAATGTATGATAACTTTATAAAACAACTTTTTAAAGTATATTTCTTATACCTCTTTCTTTTATCACAGTTTCTTTAGGAAGTTATTATTTACAAAATTACAGTAAAAATTATCATACAATTTTGAAACACAAACAATTGTAACATTTATAATCGTTGAATCATTTTTTAAACATTTTTAAAAAAAAAGTCGAAGAAAAAAATTGATGACATTACTTGCTACCCTGGTTGAAAAATTTCTTCTTCAGTTCATCCTTTACACGACTAAATCTGATCTTTTTACCTCTAAAACACATCTTATTTCTTCCTCGCTCAAATTGAGGATGAAACAAAGACAATAGTTCTAACAATTTATAATGTTTAAAAAGAAGAAAAAAAGACGTAATCTCATATTTTTTCTCCCTTTTTTCTCTCAAATGGTGCAAAATAGAAGAACAAAAGACGAGAGGAGCTCTAGAGGTTTAGAGCGAACAAAAGATTAAATTTATTTCAAATCAGATATTCTTTATTAATACGCACTTGACATAATTACTGCTAATTTCATATGACACCGAAGTATATAATCACATTTCAAAGTCCTCTCTCAGTCATGATATCTCAATAATTCAGCGAGTTTGACCGACCGGCAAGTACTTTCACATTGCAAATGGAGACATTCACGTGGGATTACTCAAAGTGTCTCAAAACCTTCAAGTCCGATCTATTGTTGGGTACTCAAGCAGACATTTCACAACATGAAATTGCTCAGAATGACGTAGACAAGATGAAAATATCGTGACAAGCCGCTCGATGAAAGTGACAGTAGGAAAAATTGGGAACAAAATTAGAAAGCTGTTCTTAAATATTATGTTCTTAATATTTTTGTCAAACCCTTATGAGTACTTTTACTTACTAATTACGCTAAGTTTAAAACCCCGAACCTTTCCAAAACCCTAACTTAAGCTTTAACGTTTCACGGGCTCTTCCGGATAAGGGGAACAGCCTTAAAATGCCTTATAATACATCCCTGCCTGATGACCTTTGGACTGAGGGAAACGTAGAAACCTCAGTCAAGATGAACTTCACAGCTTTTGTCAATTGAATGGTCCAAAGCCATGGTGTAACCACATGGTGAAAAATCGTAACGATTTGCTCCTGTGTTGGAAACGTGATTTTTGTTGAAAATGCTGGTCACTCATCTACCTACTAATCATGCTCGGCGTTGCTTAACTTCGATGATCTGACGAGACTCTCTGTCAGTCAAGCGCACTGCGCCACATCTACCACCTTAATACATGTTGTTTGCGAAGAAATAGAACTAGGAAGGAAGCGGTCTGTCAAGTACATATTTTACAGGCATTACATGCAGCAGGGGCAACCTACAGGGGGTCTGAGGCTACTTTTATAAAAAGTAAAGAGACCAGTCAGGGATCCGATACTCTCGGAAGAAACGTGATTATCAGCAGCCAAACTCACCAAAAGTAGTGATGTACCTGGATATTATTCTGGATAATTCATTCATGAATCTTATTTTAAATTTTAACACCCCCTACCATTTTAAAAAAACAAAGAAATCTATCACAAAAAATATGTATTATTTAATAATAAAAAATATTGGAAGCGATTCAAGGAGATTTTTTATAGCAACAAGAAAAACGCTCCTTAAAAACAGCTTCTTAAATCGTTCATTAACGCTTGCTGAATTGCTTCGACTATATTATATTTTTATTTAGTATTCAACATATTATTATACAATATGGATAATATTTAGTATTCAAACTGTAACATTTAATCAATATATAATAATAAATATTAAATATAATTAATAATTGAAACTCGAGTTTCCTTATTAAATTATACAAATGCTAGTATAGAGATAATTTACAAAAGATATATTGTTAATTAAATAATTTCAAGATATATTAACAATAAGAAGTTAACTTCACAACATTTCATTTATTCGTATCTGTACGTAACGATGTGTTGTGAATGAAATAATTCTACGATTAAGAATAAAACATTATTTTATAAGTTCTTGAATTGCTCTAAATAACGAATTTTCAGAGGTATGAACAGAATTATGATCAACTTACAATCAGGAGCTCAAAAAAAAAAAAATAATTATAAATAAATAAAAATTCAAGAAATGTAAAGGAACACAAAACTGCATTTATTTTCAAAATTGTTTCAACTTGTGAGAAAGCCAGTTTTACAATATAATTTTTTAAATTAAATTTCAAAAGCGTTAAATTCGATAGGAGCTAGATGTAAAGAATGTGTATTAAGTTGAGATGCAATCCAGCAAATCTTAATGACTGAAAAATTTACTTTTGTTTCTTGTTTTAACCATGCAGTATACCCGGAAGCAGAAATGCTATCATCCTTGGCGTGAACTTACATTCATTTGTTAGAATATAAATTTACAATACTTTGATGCTTTGTAGTGTGTTATTTTTATGTTATTATAGTTATATTAATATATTAAACTGTTGACAAAGTAGCTGATTTTATATATCTAAAATATCTTATTAAATTAAATTTTAGTTTCTTTTTAATTGCATGGGTGACTGAACACTTATAGTGAATGGGACCAATAAAATTGAGCATTTTTATAATATTTGTAAAAAAGTGTTGCGTGTTTTTTTTTTCTTATGCTCATTAAACATTTATACTATTATTAATTATTATTACTGTCATTTAATTTATAGAGATGACGTAGTCAAAAATACACAGAAGGATGGAGAAAACAGGATCATCCACCAAGTTTCAATATTAACACCAAATATTAATATAATTTAAATTAATCTCATCTCCTTTCAACATTAACATTACTGTAATTTGAATAAAAAAATCATTATATTTATAAAATTACCGGAAATGTTTTGTTTACGATTCTACGAAAACAAATTGCTGATGGCAAAATGTTTCATTCAATTTCCGCAATATATAGTTTAAATTTTTAAGTTTAAATTTTAATTATCCACGTTATTAATAAATATTTAAATAAAACAATTTTCTAACATTAATGACGTCATTACGAGGATTATAAGCATCATTTTCCTTATTATTGCGTATGAAAGTTCAACGTTCATTTTGATCTTCTTTATAATTATGAAGTCCAATTATATTTTCATCATTTATATTAAGTCAATGTTTATCTTTGAATACAATATTAAATTCATAGTCAGCGTTATGTTAGAACATCCAATTGCTGCTATTGAATTCCATGCATCAGGTTAATTGGAAAATAATATGACCAAATTACTAACATAGTAACTTAATACATGTGTATCATGTAACAGTTAAATATATATATATATATAGTCTTTTTACCTACGAGTCACGAACAACCTCCTAGCTTCACAGCGTAGAGTCATAAGTATGCGACTCTGTAACTTTAAAGGTAGATTTACATGAGCGATTTCTAGCCTGTGACGAAAATGATGCGCACTTGCTGTAACATCCATTGGCGGCCATATTGGTGATTAAAAAAACATCAAAAGATCATCATAATAAACGCGATATTTGCCTGGCGAATTCGCTCGATCGCCGCATACGATTTCACAGCTTTTGCGTCAAAATTGTGTTTTACTGCCACTGTCGCTAATTTGGATCCGCCTTCATGCATGTTATTCAATAAAAAAAATCGTTATAAAGTACAGTAATCATGAGATACCATTTAATCTAAGGTTTCCATGGTTCCCTGAGCTTACATTAATTTCTTAGATAGAGCTACAGAGACCATCCCCGAATCATATATATAATGCAAGTACATAATCCAAGTGAATAGCAATAACGTCTTGATGGTGTTGCACAATTTTCACTGATCATACTGAGAATTCTTTTCCGTGAACACAGTTGTTACTCCTTGGAAAGAATCACATTTTAATATTGCACATAATTTGAATAGAGGACCTTTAATTATGTATTGACAAATTTTTTTCATATTTTTAACCCTCTAGCAATTTTAAAATCATGTTGTAAAACGCTGTGACGTCATAATAATGCAAAAATTTTAACACGCAAAGACGCAAAGAAAAAGACGTTGCATGACTGTAACATATTATAACATTATATTTTTCCTTAATTTTGAGGCTACACAAAATGTAAAAAAAAAATATTAATAACGAAAAAATGTCTTCTTTCCAAATTTGCAATAAAAAAACTTCACCAACGTTTCTATTGCCAAGTCTGAGTCATTTTAAAATTTGGAAACTTCATGAATTTCTTTTCTTCAACAAAATATCTAACATATATAAGTACATTGACCTTATATCCTCTCTTTAATAAATCAAAGACATATTATCATTGATCAAAATCTCTTCACTTCTTATTTTTATCATATAACATATTGTTAAACTAATAGCATATTATTGTAATAGTTTTCATGCAAAAAAAGAGAAGAATATATATACTAAAATACTTACATGTTATATATAGGAAAAGTCTGTGTATTTAGGTTATGCACAACTTGCACGATTTTATGTCAACCCGTACGTTCGAATCTGGAGAATACTTTGTCATTGTAAGTAGAAACAAGTGAGATAGACAAGAGAGGGATAGACTATATTCAAATTTAAATGATATTAATGCCGGAAGTAGCTGGAAGTGTATGAGTTCTGGTCTTTCCATTCGTATTTTAGCGTTAAAATTTGACCTATATATTTTAATAATTGTACTGCAAAACCATATGCAAAATTTAAATGGCTTAATCAAAAACAATTTTCACATTTCCGGCTACTTCCGGAGTGAATATAAAATTAATTTGTCTGTAGAGAGATATAGACTAGAGAGAGATCAAGTGTACGGAAACAGGCCACACCGTCTGGGTATGTCAAAGTTTCAAATGCTGCCACATGCATATAGCAGCGACAAGCGCAAGTAAATGCATTGAGGCAGTCAGCAGCTTGCTACAAGGCACCAGCTGTTATCCACTGAGAGAGAGCAGACATGCAGTAAATGAGTCAATGGCTGTTCGCCTTGCTTTCGTGCACTAACCATTATTAATCATCCATTTCTACATGAAATGTCTCTTACAGCAGGCAGGGTAACAGGAAAATCATTAATGATAAATGTTTAAGTCAACGATGTTGTATTGATAATAATAACATGCAATGTTTATTTAATGCATTAAAAAAAAAGGAATTGAATAAACTTTTATATAATTTATATAAAGTATAATTAATTGAATTTGTTTATTTATTACATGATAAATTATCGATTTTCATTTTAGGAACGTTTTCTAAGTATAAATTAATCATAAATAAATGCATGTCACTTTATAAATTATTTAAAAATTTATAAACTTATTATTGACTTTTTAAATTATTTTAAGTATTATAGATATAGAAGTTTAGATTTTCCATAACTATTAAAATTAATTTAATTATTTTAATAGTGAAATGCACTCAAACAAGTAAGACTAACAATTAACAAGGTGAGGTTTTGTTAATGTTACAGTTTGAAGTATTCAATCGTGCTTCATTGTGTCTTTAACTTGCAATTTTCTTTTAATTGAAGAAAAACAAATATTTATAAACAGTTTTTATTTGTTAATTTAAATCTAAGGATTAGAGAGAGAGAGAGAGAGAGAGAGAGAGAGAGAGAGAGAGAGAGAGAGAGAGAGAGAGAGAGAGAGAGAGAGAGAGAGTAGAGAGAACCTCCAAAAATGCACTTTATATAAATATGTACACGCGGCGTTTGTTAAAATATATAGTACACCGTTAGAAAACATTATTTTGTTCTGTAAAATATTCCAATAACGAGTTTATACTTTACCAAAACATGTCCCAATTTTCTTAACGAACTCTGTACTAGATATATTCTTTCAGGCAGGTCAAATTAAGAGTAAATGTAAAATAAAATGTTGCACAGTTTCTTTATGAAATTAATGAATTTATTGAATTCAACAGTTCAATTAAACGTCAAGCATTTCTTCGTTTTGTTAGTCATCACATTTTCGATTTACGATACCTCTGTCCTCCATCCTGTCTGCTTCAATGTTGTTTGGTTGCAGCAAAGATGTTATATACTATTGATAGATAGGTTTGCTGTCGTCAGTGAGGCAAGCTCATGAGGAGGAAGTGGGTGGTGAATATCATACTGAACAATAGGATGTCCGCCATCTTACCATGACAATGTGGAGCCAAAACAATACAGAAGATTACACTCAGCGGCCATGATACAATGGATTTCTGCCTCAACAGCTATAATGCTATTAATATATTAGGGCTGACCTATTTATATAAGAACTGCAAGATCCTTGGGTTTCACCTAGGTTAGCGAGTGATCAATTGATGTAAATATTTTAAATTAAACTTAATTTTAATTAATATCGAAGAAGTTTTTATTTTTTCATCAAATTCTTTTCAGAACTTCAGTAAAGAAAAGTGAGTAATGTAAAATTAAAATTTTTACATTAGAAATATTAAAAATGCATATGGTTTCGATTTAAAAGTAGGTACAGACCTAATTTAGGGGTACAAAAAAGCATCGCGAGGCGCAGTGACTTGAAGGCTGTATATTGACCAGTTTATTTCTTACCCTGTGTTTTATAATGTTGTTGTTTACTCTCCATTTTCATTCAAACAGAGTGTACCCGTACCAGTGTATAAAACTTTTCAGAACACCTTTTGACCTCTTTGCACACCAAGTTTCATCACATATGCGCTTGGTTGCAGTTTCACTTTCCCGTTATTAAAACTCATGAAAACCACAAAATACCTGTTACATTTTACCTTTACATCTATACCTTTGCCTCAAATTTTATTAAAAATAACATTTTATTATTAACTTTGACATCAAAATATCATAATAATTCTTTATAAAAGTTTTAAGTCAATTTTTTTTTCCATTCTTATTTCTTTCAAGAAGACCATCTTAAGTTCCCTTCATTCCATCTCCATCAATTTCGTTGTTCGTCGTGCTACAAAATATCATTAAAGTTTTGTTGGTAATAAGGCGGCTGCGCTTGTTGAAATGTTTCGCTAGCTACTGACGCGCTAATGCCGAACACGTTTCTGTGTCCCACGAGCATTGCTGCTGCTGCCTGTACCACCCAACTCACTATTTCTCTCTCTCTCTCTCTCTCTCTCTCTCTCTCTCTCTCTCTCTCTCTCTCTCTCTCTCTCTCTCTCTCTCTCTGCTTCTTCACTCTTTGGAGCTTCAAGCAAAAGTGGGGGAATCGAGAAAAAAAAAAAAAAAAAGATACTGTGGAAAACCAACCAACTTTGAAAGTATTTAGTTACTTTTCCACCACTGTGTTAAAAAAGAAAACAAAAGAGAAATTGAGAGTATAAGTTAAAAAAAATTCATAGTTTAATGAAACAAAATTAAGAATGAACATTAAAAAATGTTAGTAAAAAATAAACACACAAACTTGTTAAATATGGTCATTAATTAAAATAATTTAATTTAATTATTTCATTTGTAAACCAAGTAAAGTATTTTAAGTACCGTGAATACAAATAGGAATGCTGTATTTTTTTTCTTTTAGTAAAAATACGGTTATTGTACACTTTTTAAAGAAAATTCATTTATTTATAATATGACGCCATATCCTTTCCAGGGTAAGCCAGCAGCATTCGGTCGTCGATTTTCAAGGCAATTTTTCTCTGCTTTTCGTGTTTGTATTTTAAGTAATGTGTTTTACTAGATCTCACGTACTAAGGACATGTTGCTAATGGCTTGCTCTGCCGACCAGACTTTGGGGTTAATTTAGCAGCTGACCCACAGAGACAATGTTTTCATTGCCTTGAGCCAGGATTCCTGCTGCAGAAACGGCCTCAAGGGCCGGGTCAGCGTTGCCAGTGTTCAGCCACTAGGAGGTAATAATCATGATTACACTTTTGAACACTAAGGTAAATTATTTTAATTATGTTTGTTTTTAGTATATTTTATTAACTAAATGATTCTATTACTTCTTTTCTCATTGCCCCAAGCAGTTTGAATTTTATGAGTCATATTTTACCTCCTCTAAATTCATATTCAACCCTTACTGACTATAGAGGACTAGTGAAGAGTACACAAGTACACAATGGGGAGGGGGGGGGGATAAAATCTCAGGACATTTTTGAAGACAAAAATATATGTCATATTTCGGAGCTTTATTTTATTAGAAATCGAATTCTATAAGTATTTAAAGGGCAATGTTAAACATTTAATATAAAAATAAAGTATAACAGTAAGATGTCATAATTACCAAGGCCTGTACTCATATTAAAAATATTGAAGTAATATAGTAATTATATTTCTTATTAAATGAAGCAAAATCTCTTTAAATAATTAAGTTATTGTGTTAAGATATAATTTAAATGTTTAAAAATTTTAACTTTCAGAAAATTAATTTTAAATTTTTAAATTTTAGACTTTGTTTTTAGGGATGGATATAGCAAATAAAAAATACATGCCAAGTACCTTTCCACTTTCTCTTCTGTCTCTTTTATTCTCTCCCTCTTTCTTCATCAAGCTTATTGAATTAATAAAGTAAATTAAATAAAGAACCCTCTGGGAATCATAACATGCTTGCGCAGACAAAACTGCTAGGCCATTTCTGTGTATTTTTGCTCTTTTAAATTAATGCAACTGCGAGGGAAAAAAAATAATGTCAAATCAATTATGCTTTGAAAATATAAACACATTTTTTTTCTAAATTATGAGCTTAATTTTATATTATCTCTAAAGTTTTAGTTTTCAAAACATTTAGTTAAAATGCAAGTGATGATATTCATTATTCATTTAATTTTAGACTTAATTTGTAAAAGAATTAAATTTCTATGTTGTTACAGATAAACTGTTGAAAATACTTATTGCTATGTACATTTTTTTAATTTGAAATTTTACATCAATGGGTATATTGCGGTCAACAGTTTTTTTTTTTCTTTAACTTTTCACGATTACTGCATTTGTATTTCTAGTTTTCAATACCTGCCAGCTCTTGAACTTTCTGCTTGCGTACCATCGAGTGATCAATAGACAGCATGAAGTTCTTTATTGCATACTTTTTTTAAATCAAACCCTAACAGGGTACTTCTACTTACTAATTACTCAATATTGAAACCCCGAACCTTCCGAAACCCTAATTTCACGGGCTCTTCCGGAACGGGGGCGGCCACGGCCTTGCAATCTATCCCGGCATTTGCCTGAGACTGAGGGAAATGTGGAAACCTCAGCCAAGATGGACACGACAGCTTTTTTCAATGAATCGGAAGTGCAATGGTCCAAAGCCAGGGGAACCACATAGTGGAAAAGCGCAATAATTTACCCCTGAGTGGAAAACGTGGTTTTTGTTGAAAATGGTCACCCATTCAACTACTATTATAACCACGTTCGGCGTTGCTTATATATTGAATAGAGGAAATCGGATTATATATTGATAATATTTTTCAGATTATTTTGGATCTTCTACCCTCGCTGTGATATCACAGTACACAAATAATTAGCATGCGAGCATAGGTAAAAATTTTTCATGACTATGGCGTCACAGTGTGTATATATCACTTCGAATTCGATAAAAAAAAACTGAAAAAAATTGTTAATGCTTACAATTTGAATTTCAATACACAAATTCGTAATAAAAAATTTAATGCATTGAAAGAAATGACCCCGGGCATTGAAAGTTGATCGATATATTATTCAGCTGCTCTCAGCAGATGATACATGATAGACACCATTTCCTATAGTAAGTGAAGTGCACTTCATGATATTATCACTATTGTACAACCTGTGCAGTTTCTAGGTCAAACCATGATTCACTTCAAAGAAACTGATCTTCTCTGTATCAACAATGTTTTAAATTATTCTTCAGTGTTATCAATATAAGCAGCAAAAGAAAATAATACTGACCTGAGTCGAAATAAATTTCATCCTTCATTCGCTAAGCTCTCCTCACGTATTTTCTTCCTCTATTTTGCACTATTTTTGAAAAAAAAAAAAAGAGGGAAAAAGATAAGATTATGTATTTTTTCCTCTTCTTAATTAATTGAGCATAAAATGTAAGAAATATTGTCTTCATTTCATCCTCACTTTGAGCGAGAAAGAAATAATATTTTTTAGAGGTACAAAAGATTAGATTTAGACGTGTAAAGGATGAGTTGAAGATGACATTTTTCAACTAGGGGTACTTTCTAGTATTGTGATGAAAGTTCATATTTCTAGAAATTTATCACGTATAAAAAAAAAATCATTAGTCTAATAGACTATATATAAACCTGGTAAAAAAACATTCCCATCTGTAAATATTATATTGTCCCTCTTCCGCAATAATGAGATATATCTGCTATTTCAGGTATATATAGCTCAATAATGAAATTTATGCTATATCACCTATATTTACAGATCATAATTACGCTCATCTACTATAGCATATAGTTCATTATTGCAACAAAATCGTGGTAGGCAGATAGCTAATTATTGCGTACTTATATACCCATGCAAGTAACAGTCGATAAAATAAATAATTGTTGTTTTATTACATCTAACATTTATTTCAATTATTGTATTTCAATTTAGTTATTTCTTATAATATTAAAAAAAAAATAGAAAAAAATAGTATTCTAATTTAATTTAGTAGTGTTGTTTTTCAATTACATTTTGTAAAGCATATTTCTTGACCTAGTACAACAAAAGAAGTAACTGCTGGTGTTGCTTGTATTTATGGTATAAAAAACATTTTTAGTCGCAGCGGCAAAACAAAGCAATGCCTCATGTCACACAGATTCACACCACCAAGGCAGAGACCATTTGTTAGAACCACCACTACTAGCTGCTGTATATTACCATTTGCACTTTTATATTCCTTTATTACAACCATATTTCATCAGCTTTATAAATGACTTTATATATCTTTGTGCTATATGAAAATGTAATTGATTTTTAGTCCATGTCATGGCATAATATAATTTTTTCTCATAACCTTTTTTTTTTTTTTTTTACCTACTATGGAAAATATCACATTTTTTAGTAAAAATATAAAAAGAAGGAATGAATAAATGAAAAAAAATATATTAGATTTATTTCTGTAACAATAAAAATAATACAATTTATATAAAAATATAACTGAATTTTTATATTGTAATATTACAGAAGAAGACTTTATTTTAATAAATTTTCTGAAATAACAAAAATTAAATATTATAAATAAATTAATGAATGATATTAAAATAGATATTATTTTGAGTTAGTATCGTCCTAATACTAATTAGTACAATGGAGCATCCGGGGGAAATAAAAATAAGATTAATGGTCATGCATGGTATCAGAGACCTATGAAAGAGTCACTATTTTGAGATATCTTTATAAGGTACACCGCAGAATACATTTGCACACAGTGTGTGACACACATGCTGTAGAGCGTGTAGTTGCTTTTCATGAGGAGAGGTAAACATCAGCTTGGGGGTCTTCAAATAACACCACTTAACCTAAACTTAGCCTAAGACTGTCTTAGCGCAACAATAAAGAATACGATAAGACTGTCTTAATTTTAGGATTGTTGTAGTTTGTGTTATTTGAAGACCGCTCAGATCGTTATCCTGTAAGCAGACAACCCAACAATCTACAATCTCGTGGTGCTACTCTATAGACTTTAAGTACAAGCTACACAAGGTCTGCAATGTAATTGCATTTTTTTTAAATATCTTTATTTATAAAACAGTAGCGTCCAGTCAGGATAAATCCTAATGGCCGGTTAGCATTACATTACTTATATGGTTGTTACATAGTTCAATAATTATAATAATTTTATATTAATTTGTATTTTAAATTATATTAATGGTTACTTCAAACTTTATACATGGAATATTTACTTGAAATATTAAATAACATATTTTAAGAAAACATAGTTCTAATTGTGAACTTGTGAAAAGGTGTTTTCTAATTGTGAAAAAGGTGACATTTCGCTTAAAACAAAAATATGCATTTTGAAGTTTCCATGCAATTTGGATTAGGTTACCCCCCCTTCCTTCCTCTATTTGTGATATTTTCACAAATTATGAGAGCTCAAAATCATCAGCAATCATTTTTAATGCCTGTGTAATAAATTAGGTATTCATATATTTAGTACAAAACTATATTCTGATCATTTACTTTCAATAATTTTTAAATTAATGAATCCATTGAATTCAGTTGAAATTTTATTCTTTGTTTTTTTCCATATCACCTTTACGTCATTAAATTGTTCACTTCATCAAAATAAGATAACCACTTAACTTAATTAATAGTCCTTCTGCATGTATATGTGTCCTTTGAACTGTTGATTATAATTAGAGCGCGGAAAAAAGTCACATTTTTTTTTTTAAATAGGCGCCTAAAAAGTCAACTTACTTTTGTAAAATAGTCTACCAAAAAGTCTCTCTTTTTTTTTTAGAAAACGCAGCAAAAAGGCGTTTCAAAAGTGCTTTTTAAAAGTGTGTTTAAAAGTTTTATTATTTTTTTTTATATGCTTTACACAGACTTCCCTTACACAGACTGAAGTCTTTGTTTCTTTACTTAATTTTTTTGACAATTGACAATATGAAGAAAAGAGCTGAAATGCACTAAAAATATGTCAAAAAGTCACAAAAAGTCATCTTTTTGCAAAATATTCTCAAAATCCAAAAATAGTCTAAATAGTCTTTTTTTTATAGGATTATTTTAATCCACTTCCAGAGATCGGTGGACATTCTAAATGACAACAATTCATTTACACAATCCTCATGTGCACAAAAAGTCGAAATGACTTTTTTCCGCGCTCTAATTATAATATATCTACGGATGAAAAATTTTCAAATCAACAAAACATAATTATTGATTTCACTATTCCTATATATAAATAAAAATAATAGAAAATCTCTTGTTAACGTTATGTCCCAAACTTTATACAATGTGTTTTTGTTAGTTTTCTATCTTCTTAGTCTTTCTTTACTGTTAAAATCGTTTAAATTTCCCCCTGGACACATCCATCTAGTCAACAAACATTGCAAGAGGAGTAGCTCTCATTCGTTTTACCTTGTCTCCATAAATCGTAGGAAAACTTTCTCGTACCCGCTGACTACAACTTTTTGTACGATGGATATCTAGTCAACAATAATAATAATAACAACTTCGTACAATTACATTTCTTGACTTACGTACTAGTTTTCATTAACTCACACCTCTGAAGATAGATTCTAATATAGATTCTAAATAGTTATGTACCGTGATTTGGGCACACGCTTTATCTCTCGACTTGCAAATTAGAGCAACCGAAATCCATATCTTTCTGGACATTCTCTCTCAAAACATCAAACTGTGTGAAAGTCTTACTTGTTATATTATTTTAATTGCTTACTATGTTTTAGATTTGAAAGCTTGAAATCTTTCACTGTGCACATTCAATTAAGGATGAATCTCAGTAGATTGATATCTCGTAATCGTAGCGCCTGAATGCAACTAAACTTGCAGGGGACCTAGAACTCACCATCAAAAGGTGGCATACAATTTTGAAGCGAATATTTCTTATCAGTTTTGTGAAAACTGAGGTAGAAGTTTATGGAAGAAAACCGGAAATGGAGCTGTGGAGCTGTTGTAAGAAAACTGCTAGACTGAATTTGCTCAAACCATAAGCGATTAACTCCTAAAACATTCTCATTTTTTTTTTAAATTAATTTCATTCGATTTGTTTGCAGGGAAATATTTTTGATTCCAGCAGTAAGTGAGATTAATCGTTAAAGCCATTTCGTGTACAGTTAAATTCGTTTAGTAGTTGTTAAATTACAAATAATCTGCATGGAGTTTTTTATTGCATTTTTTTTATTGGGTGTGGCGCAGTGCGCTTGACCGGGTCTCGTCAGATCACCAAAGTCAAACAACGCCACTCGTGGTTAGTAGTTGGATGGGTGACCATTTTCAACAAAAACCACGTTTCCCACCCAGGGGTAAAACGTTGCGCTTTTCCACTATGTGGTTCCCCTGGCTTTGAATCATTGCACTTCCGGTTCATTTTGACAAAAGCTGTAGCGTCCATCCTGGCTGAGGTTTCCACGTTTCCCTCAGCCGCAGGCAAATCCGGGATGGATTTGCAAGGCCGTGGCCGCCCCCGTTCCAGAGGAGCTCGCGAAACGCTCAAGTTAGGGTTTCGGAAGGTTCGGGGTTTCAAAGTAGTATGTAATTAGTAAATAGAAGTACCCAATAGGGTTTGATAATTTTTAAAAAATATATATATTTGGATAGCGGACCTCGACTTATATTCAATTTTTTCAGAATTTTTAATCCCGCTAACACCCTTAAATTCGAGAAGAAAGGCCGTGTGACGTCATTTATTTAACACGGAATTATTATAAACAAGACGTTGTATGACTATGACATCACATCGTCCTTTGACCCTCTCGATTTTAAAGCTATGTAAGATTTCTGAAAAACACGACAGCAAAATAATGTGAGGTCTCCTTTCTCAAATCAGAAAATATTTATTTAAATAAATAATATATTCTCTCCTCAAATGTTCAATATGAAAAGTGAATTTCATGCGAGTTATTTTTTTGATATGTTTTTGATGAAATACTGTATGCAATATTTAGATTAAAGGAATTCAAGATGTAAAAAATTTGTTATTTAATAAAATAGAAAATGTGAAATGTGTTTCGTCGTTATTGAATCATAGTAGAAAATGATTTTTTTTTCTATCCAATAGAGTAAAAAAAAATAGAGAAAGGAAATATCATGAACTGCCCAAATATATAATTCAATATAGTAGCTATACATGGTTGTCTAAAAATCAGTTACAATTTTTACCAACCTTTTTTTTTTTCTTTTTTTTTTGAATCATCAGACAATGTTAATAATGTAAACATTATAACGTAATAATAAGCCGTGGGCTTTATATTTTGGAGCTTGGATTACGTAATATCATTATTAAATTATTATCAGTCAATATTGATGCAGATAGATGATAAACAATGATAATGGAATCGGAGCATCGTTAATTTTCATTTATTTCATTTTTAATTTTCTGTATTTTTACCTTTGAAATATTATTTATTTAATTTTTTTTTATCCAAATAAGCTTTAACAGCAATTTTAAAACAGAATATATTTATATATAATGTAAATGCTGTATAATTTGTGATATTTAATAAATTTTTCAATTAAAATATACATATAATATATTATTTGAACATGAGATTAATTTCTTTTTGTGTACTAAAATGAAAGGAAAAAGTCAGTTATATTTTACTTGCAGGAACGTAGTTCAGTGACAATGGAGGGGAGGAGGAGGGGGGTCTTTGCATGCAAAAGGCATCATTGTCACTCCATCATCAGGCACCCCCCCCCCTTTCTCTGTACGCTTTGTGTCGTCGACACCCTCCCCCTTTTCGCCACGTAGCCCGCCGGCTTTTGTCTGTTTGTTATATAGCAAAAATGTGACATTCATTATTAGAATATACTACATCATAACATTGTTTTATATGTAGTAATGATAAAAATCCACATTCAATTTAAAGGTATAAAAAATTACTCTTGTCCTGTATTTATTCATATATATGTACTGTATAGGGATGAATGAAATCAATACTTGTTTGTTATGTTGAAAAAAAAAAAATAATAAAAAAATTGTGTTTTTTGTACTGAAAATTCACATTTTTTTATGTTACCATAAAAGAAATCAATGTTCAAATAATAGTAAATTCACACCTTTATTTCGTTTTGTCAAAGTCGTAAAGTTTCACGGTTCACGGTTGATTACATGGAATAAGTTTTATTTATGGCAGAAATTGCTGTAATTATGTACTTCCACGTCAGTCAACAGGAAAACTTTTGCTAGGGGTACAAACTTTTCTTCATAATTGAAAGACAATGCGTTTGAGTGTTGACGAGTGTTAAAAAACAAACTATACTTAGGTTCATAGTTAACTTGGTTTTCATTGTAAACGCTCGGGTGTCCTTCGCCTCAGCCAGTGAAGTTCTTCGTTACAAACAACACACCAATGAATGAAGATGTTACGAACACGACGAAAACCAAGTTAAATATGAACCATATAGTATAAGTGACATTATTTTGGTATCATACTTATAATTACAATCACCACACGATTTCTTTCAAAAGTATTGTATTCTCCATCATGGGAGATATTTAAATTTTGATTTTTTTTTTCTGCCTTTTTTGTCACTATTTGTATTTTTGCTCACACAGCAAGAAGTTTCAAACATCATTGTATAACTTGAAAATTCAATGAGCCCTTCTCTGTAACTCAGCTGGTAAAGCGCTTCACTAGACAGTCAATACGCTAGACGGGTTTGAAGCCCGGAGGATACTTTTCTTTTACTTATACAGGAAATGTTTATATTGATATTCATACCAGCATGCCAAAATAAAACTAACAAAAAATTCAATAAGAAACTTATGATATTTTTTGTATATTATTTTACATTATATGAGGCCATGGATTAAAATTTTTATGTCAGTGACTAGAATTAAGAAAATAACCTTTATGTGGTTTATAATCCCTTTTGCCTCAGTATCTAATATATTGAAATCTTTGCGAGATATGCTAAAAAAATAATTTATGGAAGTTAATTCTGCATTAATTTTTAACCGTTCTGACTGAGGTTTCCATGGTTCCCTCAGTCGAAACAAGGCAATCCAAAAATTCTGGAATGGACAGCTATATAAGCCGTGGCCTTGTAAAAGACCTTAAAAATTGCTAGTTTGGGTCCACGAAGAGCCGTAAGGTTAAATTCAGTCAATAGAAGCTTCCAGTGTTCCTCAGTGAGAAAATTTTATCCATCATAGCTCCCATGCATTTTAGAACTTTTTTCTCACAACCTAATGATTTGAAAACATATCCTATTATACCTTCCAATTTAAGGATGTTCAGATAATGAATCAAGAGTTTATTTTCCACAAAAAAAAAATTATTTAATGACAAAAAGAGCGATTTCGAGTGTATTTTTTACATAGGTTTGGATAGAAAGGTAGGAACACCACAAAATTGAAGCCTTTAGTGGCATTCAACAGGGTTCATTTGGTAGGAAAAAGTTACAAATGATGCAAATTATATTTAAAATCATAATAATATTATCATTTTAATATTTTCTCAGGAATCACGTAATTTAAATAAAAAAAACACACACTGTTGAACATTGATAAAGAAAATCTTATATTATTAAAGTGTAATGTCTGTAATAAGAGCGGACAAGTTTTGATGGGTGGCAGCTGACGCGAGCGAGTATAATGCGGGCAGCAACTGCCACTTTAACTACCGACATCAAAACTTGCACAATGAGATGCTGTAGAATTAAGATTACATGATCCATCTTGGTCTTGTTTACAGTATCAAGTAACATTCCTTAACGAACTACTATACTCAAAGTCTATCAACTAGTAGTACAATGTTTGGCTTTTTGGTAAGGTAATCAATACTGTGATACTAAATTATAACTTTGTATTATTCATTGCCCTTTATATAATAATAACTATTTCATAATTTTATGTGTACATTTAATTTTTTTCCCAAGTTACTTTTAATGAATAGAAGTCAACCATGGAGGTATCAAATGCAGATCCAGACAACACTACACCAGTCACCATTTTCGGATGGTGTCACACTCATTATGAATACTTGGTGAACTTCAAATCTTCTATTATTTTTCTATTATTTCAGTAGACAACCTACATAAAATTTTGTATTGCAGAAATGAATAAAGGGCACCAAATTATGCTACTCTGATTTTTTTTCCGATTTTTTGAGACCTGGAACTATTTATAAATAATTATTGAAAGTTCTGTGATTTCAGTTGGCACCCCTGAATCCTTAATAAAAAAGGATAGGACCGAGACGCCTATTGACGCCTCCAGGGGGCGTGGCCGCACTTTCAATAATTATTTAAAAATAGTTCTGTGTTTCAAAAAAATCTGAAAACATTCAGAGTTGCATAATAATTTGGTACTCTCTATATTCATTTCTGAAATAAAAAAAAAAATTCATGTAGGTTGTCCATTATTTCTCTGATCTTACCCAAAATTTCAATTCATCGCATTGAATTTACATTTTTCATTAGGAGTATTTGCTACTACCACCAAGATCTGCACCAATGGTGGCTCCAGGCAGGCTCACAACCAGACCCTTCAGTTTTCACCGTCGCGACCCTCCTACTCACTGGCGCTTTGCAACGAGCAGCCGAAGGCCCTCCGCCAGCGCGGCCTGGAAAAACGCTTCAGCGCCTTCCATTTTCAGGGCATCAAAGTAACGAAATCTTTGTGTGCATTATATTAAAGAGATTCAGAGTTCGGGTGCAGTAAAATTTAAATTTAGTGTACTCGCTGCACCAATAGTTAGTTATGTCCCAATCTCTATGTCTAAAGGTGAATTTACATTGCGATTTTTATCATGCAACGTGAAGCGAATAATGCGCACTTGCTGTAACATCCATTGGCGGCCATATTTGGCGATTAAAGGAAAAAGATCGAGCATCGGTGTAATTAACACGATTCCCGGTGAATTCGCCGCCGCATAGGATTTCACAGCTTTTACGTTAAAATCGGGTCCCATCGCCGTTGTCGTCATCTGAATCCGCCTTTATAACTCTGTATAAAATGATTCACTCTAATTGAATTAAGCAGCCATGTTGATATAGTAAGTTAATACGTCTAGAGTTTTACCAATCCACCACGAGCATCCACCAGGTGCATTTGTTAACTCTGAACAAGTACACAGGGATCACATCTCCTTTGCATTCTCTTTGCAGTCAACATTGTTATAGTACAATGTACTATTTCTATATATATATAAGTTGACTTTATGATGCTCTTTTGTTGTTCCTAAATAGTTTAAAGTCTTATTAGTTAATACAAAACTCTTCGGTTGTTCCAGACAGCTTTTTGTGTGGTGACACCACCATGCAGAGATGAATTAGAAATGAGGTAATCCTTCTAAAGTAAACCCATCTCATAACATTATTACAGTGATTAATAATCTGACAGAGAAGATACACCGTACTTTGTAGACGTGTCTTCATAATATCAAATTTGTGACAAATTACCAATATCATGTAATATGCAATTTACTTAAAATATAATATACAGAAGATATTTTACTTACCATTATCATGTTGTAATTCAAATAATATTATTGATTGCAAGTGAAATTAAGTAATAAACAAAATAATGAATATTATTATTAATGAATTTTAATATTATTATGCTTAGCTGAAATCATTTCGAGTAACAAACCCGATTTGTTCGCCTTTAGATTAGGCAACTTGTTCAGCTTTAAAATACAGAAGGTTGCATATACTACAGGGGTGAAGTGTGGTCAAGATGGCAAAGTTAAAAAAAAAAATATTATTAATTATTATTTTCCAAACAAAAAGCATTATTTAAGTTGTATAAATGTAATCCCGTATTATCTATTTCCAATTATCAAGAATGGACTATCTGCATGAAATTTTTTTTTATTACAGAAATGAATAGAGGGTACCAAATTAGTCTACTCTGATTTTTTTTTAGAAATTTTTGAGTCCCGGAAATATTTTTAAATAATTATTGAAAGTTCTCTAAATTAATTTGACACCCCTGAATCCTTAATAAAAAGGATAGGGACTGGACGCCTATTGACGCCTCCAAGAAGCGAGGCCACACTTTCAATAATAATTATTTAAAAATAGTTCTGGGTCTCAAAAAAATCAGAAAAATTTCAGAGTAGCATAATGTGATACCTTCTATTCATTTCTGCAATAAAAATATTGCATGCATTTTGTCTATTACAAGCAGTAAGTAATAGCAAAACGCATAATATATGATTAAATAATGATGGGTTCTAGTTTATTTGCTGTATTTTGAAAGAAATTAGATATAGAACAAATATAACGCATAATATATATTACCAAGAAAGGATGTGTATTATAGTAATTTAAAGTGGAATCTTATCAATTTTGATTAAGTTATTATTAGTATAGTAATTAATCTAAATGTCATAACATTATATTAAAATAAATATATATACCGTTGTATAATAAAATTTGTTATTTGCTTGTCATATCATGTAAGTCTATTTTCTCTTGTCAAATGATAAAACATTAACTCTGATGGATTTGATACCTACAAAATAAGTACTCTCTTAAGATATACTCCTCTCTCTCTCTCTCTGACATAAATTCGTTTCAATTTGTTTCAATGATGATATAGCAATCACCATTGGACATCAATAAAAAGTTGTCAGATCATCAGGTAAGATATTACTTTTGATATTTTGAAAGGAACTTTGAAAATCCCGGGGCTTGCATTTGTCTTAGTCTTTCTGTCTCCCCCCCCCCCTTTCAGCATGGGGGCTGTTCTTGTCATTACATCGTCCTGGGGGATGAAGGGGGTGGGGGGAGAGTTGAGTCAAGCGGAAGGTGAGGGGGAAAAGCTTACATGCCACACAGACGACGCAAAAATATAATAAGAAAAAGAAGAAAAAAAATCGATCTTTTCCATAATTCTCTCTTTAGTAGAAACTTTAGCAAAAGTATAAAAAAGGAACTAAGAATTTATTTCTTTTATTATTGTGTTGAACAATATTATTGTAATATACGTATATATATATATATGTGTGTGTGTGTGTGTGTGTGTTTGTTTGCGTAGCTATAAATTATTCTATTAAATTTTACATCAATTTTATATGGTAGTAAATAAAAGAAAATGTATGAAAGAAACATGTACTGATCATAAAACAAAGTATACTGAATATATGACAATAATTACAGTGAAAAGCATAATATTTATCTACCCAATTACACTAGTCATAAAGTATATAAAGGTATATACTTACCTATACTGAATGTAAATATATGTTTTTTATAAGCTGCACGATAAAACTAGTTCTAAAATTATATAGTATTCGGTTTTTGTATTATATTCTTTGTAGACACATTCGCATCAAGTTTAAAAGGAATTTATTATGTTTTTTTGTTTTCGATATTAATGGAGTATTGACCTCAATTTTTTTTATTGCAGAAATGGATAGAGGGTGCAAAGTTATGCTACCCTATTTTTTTTCAGATTTTTTAAAGCCCGGGAACTATTTTTAAAAAATTATTGAAAGTTATTTTTGTGACGTCACGAGACGCCGCTCCTTAAGAAAAAGATAGGACTTGCCGCCGCGTGACGTCACATAAAGGACTTTCAATAATTTTTTAAAAATACTTCCTGGGCTCTAAAAAATCTGAAAAAAATCAGGGTAGCATAACTTTGCACGCTCTATCCATTTCTGCAATAAAAAAAAATTCAGGACTATTCTCCATTATGATTTTAAACCCCTTAGTTATAGTAATAACAAAAAAAAACAAATGTTATACAAAGTTCATATTAAATATTTACGTTTCCAGATAATCAAATCTAAACTACAGGTTGACATGATTAAATTGTATGATTACTTTGATTAAGTTTCTCAATTTAATATTATTTATTTTGTATGCTGGAGATGATAAATTATTTTTTAGATTATTTTACATTAATTTTAAAATTATTTTATTAAACACGAGACTTCATTAAGTTAGAGATAACGCCGATCAGCTGTTCGACGTAGGTTCCTTTGGTTAACATGTAAACCTTAGCAAATTCACAAAAATTCTGAATTTTTTTTTAGATACAGATATTAGTGCCTATATAAAAGCCATAGAAAAAGTTTCAAAACAATTTAACCATCCGATTTTTTTTAATTGATTCTGTATTTTAAATTTTCAGCATAGGGCTTTCCCATGGAGAGACAAACTAAGAACTTAATTAAAAAAAATCTGCTCGTTAAAATATTTTGAAACTTTTTCTATGGCTTTTAAAAATATTCAGAATTGTTGTGAATTTGCTAAGGTTTACATGTTAATCAAATGGGAGTACGTCGAACATCTGTTCGGCGTTATCTCTACCTTAAAAATTAAATATATTGCATTATAACGATGGCAGTAAAATTAATAAATATAGACAATAATATTTGCAGTTTTTTTAGTTTTTTATTTCATTATTAGAAAAAATACCTAAAATGATGCTTTTCTGAATTTTTTCAAATTTTTTGGAGTGCGGGGACTAATTTTAAAAAAATATTTAAAATATCTGAATTAAAAAGTGTACAACCTGATGTGACAACCATGATGGCATCAATAGCCAATCACCACAGCACGACAAAATGACGTCACGGTTGTCCCATCAGGTGTACCACCCTAATTAAGATATTTTAAATATATATATATTTTTAAATGAGTTCGCGCACTCTAAAAAATCTAAAAAAAATCAGAAAAGCATAATGTTAGGTACATTTTCTAATTATGAAATAAAAAATGCAACCATTATTGTCTAAATTGTAATTTTAGTATATAAAATGTGCACTAATAAGTAGGTAGCTTATAATTGGTAAAATGTTCAACTGACCTGTCTGATATTTAGCATTCATGCGAACTTTGTATATACGTGTACCTATATTAATATTTTTCCTCTCAAAGTAAAAGTAATTTAAATTGTACTGCAAATTTTTATATTAAAAATTATTTTTGCAAATAAAATAAAATTAAACTTAAGTTTGAAGCAAAAATTTCAATTATATTGAATATGAAGAGTATGAAAATATATTTATATAAGCATGCAGTTTCAATTTATAAATAAATTTCAATTTGAAAATGCAGTCTATTCAGCAAATTTTCCACATAACTTCTACTTTGCCATTTGTTTCTCCCTTTTATCGTTAAGTGATAGATTTTTTTTGCTACAGAAAGTATTTCATATGTAGCATAGAAGGTAAACAAGTTATTCACTTTGAAGAAAATGAATTAAAATTTACATTTTGAATGAATCAGAACTTTATCTCTGCTTGATTTGCACGGTAAATATCAGAGGCATGCACTTACTTGACTTCCATTTACTCTGGTGCTCCAAAATAAATATAATTTGATATTATATTCATATTATTGTATGGGAGCAATTCTTGGAGTAAGAATTATCCAGGTATCCACTAACTATGTTAAGTGTCAGTCTAAATAAATAACACTAATTGCTGTTTACAAAGAATCTGGATATCAATAACTCCTTCGTAAATCGCGTGGCAGCGGATACGTCAAGCGTGGTTAGTACTTGGATGGGTGACCGTTTCAAGTAAAAATTATATAAGTTGCTCCCTCCCTGGGGTAAATTCGTCTCGCTTTCCACCCAGTGATGCACTTGTGTGTGGTTCCCCAAGCTTTGGACATCGCTTTGGTCCAAAACGTAGAGGAGGTGTCCATCCTGACTAAGTTTTTCCACGGTTTCCTCAGTCTCACCTCAGCGAATGCTGGGACGCGTAACAGACCGTGGCCACCATTCATTCTCCACCTTATCTCTACCTATTACCACGCCTGGAGATGTAAGCTCATAGGGGTGTATCCTTGTAAAAAAGTAAAAAAAAAAATAATCAATTGTCAACACTCATCATTAAATACATGAAAGCAAGGAGGGCAATTGATTCGTAAAGAATTAGCAAAGTTTCTAAGTGTTGTTGAACTTTAAATTAGTTAATTATTTTTAAAATGCTTTTAGTAAAATAACAAATTTTTTTACACATGGCATGCATCAAATTTAATATATAATATGTAAATTTATATTTTTAACAAAGTAAAATAAAAATATGATGAACATAATAGTATAAAATTTTGATGTATATTGTTAAAGCTAAAATGTTTGATCGCAAAACGCATCAATGGTTTAACAGCATGCTACGATATAGTTATACTTTACTTGAGTAACCATTTTTAAATGTGACCCAACACCTTAATATTATCTTTCTAGGAGGTTCTCCACTACCTAGACCCAGGTATATATTGGAGAGTATGGGACTGCGAATGAGTGGGTTTAAGCCCACACGGCCCAATGAACTTAGCGAGGCAAGTCTGCTTCTGATCCTATGGAACTTACCGCTAGGGTAGTAAAAGCGACAAGATCACATGGACAGGGAAAACAGTACTAAAATGAAGCTCAAAAGATTTTATACGATTAGCTATATTTAGAAAAAAATATTTTTTTTTCTGAAGTAATGGAAATATTATAAAAATATATATTTATATATACCTATAGGTTTATTAATTACCAGCTTTTTCATATTTACATAGTAGCAACTTAAATACATTTATTTTTTCTAAAATTGTTTACCGACAGGCTAGGCAAAGAGTTCATCATAAAAAACACAAATGCTGCAAAGGCAAAGTGGCATTTCTTTGTTTAAAGTGAATTTTTGTGTCTTAATTAAATACATTTTAAGCTGTCAATCGTACATTAAAAAAGGTTGTAGACTATTTGAGGTGTAGCACAGTACGTTTTACCAAGGCTCGTTAGATCACCGAAGTCAAGCAACGCCTAGTGTGGTTAGTAGTTGGATGGGTGAATATTTTCAACAAAAATCACGTTTCCCACCCAGGGGTGTTATCATTGTGTTTTTCCTCTATAATATGGTTCACCTGACTTTAGTCTATAACACTTCCAATTCACTGACGAAAAGCTGTAGCGTCCACCATGAATGAAGTTTCTCTCAGTCTCAAGCAAATGCTGGAATGAATTATAATGCCGTAGTCACCCCCGAATCCAATGAGCCCGTGAAACGCTTAGGGTTTCAAACTAATTAATTAATTAATTATTATAAGTACTCAATTGATGAGGGAAACGTGGAAACCTCAGTCAGGATGCTTTTGTCAATGAACCGGAAGTGCAATGGTTTAAAGCCAGGGGAACCACATGGTGGAAAAGCCCAACGATTTACTTCTGGGTAGGAAATGTGTTTTTTTGTTTAAAATGGTCACCCATCCAACTACTAACCACGCTCGGCGTTGCTTGACTTCGGTGATCTGACGAGACCCGGTCAAGCGCACTGCGCCACACACCCACACTAATTATGAGTAATTATTATCTTAATTGTGGTTTAATAAAAAAGGAATAGGTTATAAAATCACCTTCCCTAGGTAGTCAGATAACATTTGTTTTGCCCCGTATATATGTTATATGTTAAAGCGCGATCATGCCTCATGCAATTTAAATCGACTAAGAGAAAAAAAAATGACACCCACTTTTTCATGTAAAAACAAGTTTTTATTTTGGGATTGGTAGTTTTTTTTTAGGTGTTACATGGTCTGTACGATCCGTATTTTAAGAAGTAATGAAATCTAGAACTTCCAAACTTGGGTTTATATTTTCATATGATGTTAAAATATGTGGAGCTCACTCTGTTTTATTCTGAACATGTTGCCAACCTCATTAATACTTTAAAATAAATTCCCCTTTTTTTAATAAATACAATTATTTGCTGTTGTTATATAAAAACATTGCTTCATAGAGTTTTCAAAGCATAAAAAAAAAATCGAATAAGGTTATGTTTTTGTAATTTCCTTTAATGTATTTTTAAATTACTATTTATAATTTTATAAAACATGTTTCATTGTTTTAAATTTATTGTAATTTCTAGTATAGAAAAAAAAATGCAGATAACTATATAGTATTTTGTAATTAATTTTCACGCCTAGTTTAAGTGATTACAATGAGCTGTCAGGAATCCATAAATTACAATTGCATCTGCTCTGATTGCATCAGTTAGACAAATAATAAAAACGTTTTTTTATCTGCTGCTAACTATGTAGTAGCAGTAAGAGCTGTTATTTGCATGAACGAAATGAAAAGAGCTTTGTGTAAATAAATTACAATTTGTACCAGTAATTTTTTACAATTACATTGCATCATAAAAAAATAATAAACCCTTATACTGTAAATTATTTAACATGTTAAAAAAACTTTTAGTTGCATAATGTTTAATGATTATATAATATAGTTAACATACTCATGGAATATATAAGGATTTTTTTTCTATTTATTTATTTCACCAATTATATGTACATATTAACATATTACAAAAACAAAGATATTAAAAGGAAAAGATAATGGTGAAATGGGTTATTTTACAAGGCACTATACGAAGCACCAGAACGCAAGAAGTGGTAAAAACCGAGGGAACAGATTTACCATAGATAAACTTCAGTGCTCTATTTTGAATTGTTTTGTTATTATTTAATTAAATATATATAATATGACACACTATATGGCTATATGGCTAAACAAAGAGAGAGAGAGAGAGAGAGAGAGAGAGAGAGAGAGAGAGAGAGAGAGAGAGAGAGAGAGAGAGAGAGAGAGAGAGAGAGAGAGAGAGAGAGAGAGAAAGAGAGAGAGAGAGAGACAGTTAAAATGAATGAATTCGGAGCAAAAATTTACATGCGATATTTTAATATATGAAATTCTTATTTCTTTTCTGTATGTAGTATTTTAAAATTATTATAATTTAACGTAATATTTGTATATGTAAAATATTATTTACCCGAGTTGAAAAATTACGTTTTCATCCTTTACACGCCTAAACCTAATCTTCTTACCTCTAAAACACATACTATTTCATCTTTGCTCAAAGTGAGGATGAAATGAAGACTGAATTTCTAACATTTTATGCTCAACAAGAGGAAAAAATACGTAATATGTTTTTTTTTTTTTTTTTTTTGCTCTAAAATGGTGCAAAATAGTAGAGAATGAGATGAGAAGAGAGAGCTTAATAGCGAATTAAAAAATGAAATTTATACTCGGGTTTACTATAAACTATATATAAGTAATCAGTAATTCAATTACAATCAAGCTTTTCATGACAGTTTAATTGCAGTTCATTACACAGGTGTACATAATCAATACATGTTGTTACTTGCTCTACTGACCTGTCAACTATAATAATTGTCTGTGACGTTACTACAAACCCTCCCTACTACCCACCTACAGTATTATCGACTTTATATTAGCTCTTGTAATTGCTCATGATTCTCTAGTAAGGTGTAAGTAGCTACTATTAAAATTATAACACAAGTACGTTGACCATCACTAGACGTCGACCTAATTAAGTGTACTAGTTTAAGTACAGTGCAATAATGATTGCATGTACACCAAAGTATATGAAGACAACATAACATCAACTTATAACTTTCTTAGCACCAGAGAGAGAGAGAGAGAGAGAGAGAGAGTACAAAGTTATATTTCTTGGTTATACAACTTTATTTTACTCTTGAGAGAAGTTTCTATGTATTTAATGAATCTTCTAAGTACACTCTAACCACAATTTTCTTCTTCTTCCTTTCTCTAATGAGATAAATGTTTACTGATGCTTAACTATACTCATTAATGTCAACTTAATTTTATATGACACTGTTAAATGCTTTAAATTAAACACATATTATTTATATTATAAGACAATGTTGGTGCTATGGTAGAATAGTTTTTAATTTTCAAAATTATTATATTTTCTTAACATTAGGTCTGTTCGTAAATACACAATCAGAAAGAATCGATTATTCGTGATGAACCTTATGTTTCATGTACAGAAGGTTCATCACAAATAATCGATTCTTTCTGATTGTGTATTTACGAACAGACCTATTATCAATATATAATTATGAAATATTTAATATAAAATGTATGTAAATTGTAACTAAATATGCTGTTCAACCCATTAGAAAATATAACTATGTTTTTCGACTTTTCGAATACCCTATATATTAAATACTTAAGAAATAAATATATTAATATTAAATTAAATAAAAAAATACAAATGCAGTGGACAATTTGCATGACATTTTTTTATTGCAGAAATGAATAGAGGGTGCAAAGTTATGCTAATCTGATTTTTTTCAGATTTTTTAAATACCGGGAACTATTTTTAAAAAAATTATTAAAAGTCAATTTTATGACGTCACGAGGAGTCTGTCCTTAAGAAATGGATAGGCGCTAAACGCCCGTGACGTCACAAAACTGACTTTCAATAATTTTTTAAAAATAGTTCCCGCTCTCAAAAAAACCTGAAAAAATTCAGAGTAGCATAATTTGGTACCCTCTATCCATTTCTGCAATAAAAAAATGTCATGCAAATTGTCCGTTATACACATGTATATTTATATAATATATGTACTATATGTGATAATGAGCCACATTTATTTATTTCCAGATTTTGAAAAGCAACACGATAAATGCTTGAAATTTTTCTAGCAACGTGCTTTAAAATAGTTATAAAATATTATACATATTTTAAAACTTCCATGATATGATTATATATACAGCTAAAGATTTAACACTTATCAATACAAACGTGTGTTGTCAAAATGGCCAAAATGACACCTGCTGTTTTATTTAAATGGATAATATGAGTACAGTAGGTGATTGTATGAACTACTAAGGACTATATATAATTATATCAGTTGCTCCATGCACTGTTTTTATACCTTTGATCCTTCATGAATTGATTATACTGGTCGGATTTACGATTTTCATAATTTTTCTCCCTTACTTAACCTTTGTATTACCAGGGAGCGTAAAATTTTTAAAGCAGAAAAAAAATGTGAAATGATGCTCTAAAAAATCTGAAAAAAAGTCGTAATCCGTAGTTAGCCAATAAGTAAAAAAATTTGTGGGAAATAAAAATATTTTTTATAATATGTGATTTAAATAGCAGGTCGTTTCGACCACCCCCTCCTCTTAGTAAAACGTGTGACAAAAGAGTACCTTGGTAATGCTAGGGTTAAACCCCGTTGTTGTTGGGTACTAATCGTAAGTGACTGAATTATAAACTTCACGAATCTTCTTAGGATTTTTTTAGTTCCTTTCATGACCTAATGATAATCCAACTCAGCATTTGCCTGATTGCGACCGAGGGAACTATAGAAACCTCAGTCAAGATGGTCGGCAATTGGCAGGTGGAGGATGCAATCAACCATCAATCGGTTGCACAATTGAGTTTTCTTTTAACAACCGTCATGTCATGAGGAAAAGTTTAGCGGTGCTTGGGATCGAACTCACGATCTTTCGATTACAAATCAGATGCGTATATTACTGCGTCAAGTGCCCGGAGACATAATGTATAACACAACATAAACTAGCTTTCTCACTAACTGTATGTAATATCAATGATATTAGCTGTTAGTTAATTAAATTTTTGGTTATCTTCCTTATCTATACCATGTATCTCTCCTAACATATAACTTTTATATACGCAGCGTCAATTGAAATTGATTAACACCCTCAAATATTATAAAATCTTTTATTTCATAAAATAATTTCATATTAAATTAACATGGTAAATAAATATTAAATGCTTCATTTTTTTTTAATTATAATCTACACCAAAATTCAAAACAAGGAAATGTCAAAAACAAATAACATTGAAATAATAATATGTATTACAAATTACAAAAAAAAAAAAAAAAAAAAAAAAAAAAAAAAAAAAAGTTCAATCCATAGTACTATTGTTGAATTTCAATAATAATGAAAAATTGGCTTATTAAAAATCCATGTCCTGTCAACATATTTTTTTTTTTATATAAAAATTTTACAAAAGTTTAACACAAATAAAAAAATAAAAATAAAATGGTACAAATTCGTCAGCTGCAGTGGAGAGGTAAATAACTCGTTCATCGTGAGTTGCTTTCTAGTAATGGAAAGACTGTAAAATATGTCGCAACAAACTGCATCATAACCTCAATGCGTTTAATTAATGCTAAAGTATACAAAATTGAACCTTATGACTGATATTAGTTACGTTTATAGAAATGTAGTGGGTTTCACATGAGGAACGCCGTGGCAATTAGAGGAACAGGCAGCACAGATTTTCTCACTCGTATTATGAAATCTTAATGTGGATTATGTACCAACTATTGTGCTCAACAGTTTATTACAGAACAGTTAAATTTTACAAACGACATATATAAGTACGTCATCAATTTAACTCTTTTTAAAATCTTGTTAAATCTAATTTTTTTAAAGCATTTATATAAGATAGAATAAAAATGAAATTGTAATAAATATACCTCATTTATTTTGCCACTATAGCTATTATAATTATAGCAAAAGTTAGTTATATTGTTGATTTTTTATAAATTAATAACATTTAAATAATTTTCTTTTATTTCATTTGAAGCATTAGCAATTAACGTAATCAGCCTACTTCACAGAGGATGGATGCAAACAGGCCGCCATAATGGTGGCATATATTTATTATGGTACACAATACAAGTATGTAATTGTATACAGGTAAAAGTGTTAAAAAATAATACACCTTTTTTTAAATGAAAATTTAAAGTATGTGAGGTGAAAAAAATGTTAAGTTTAACATTTTCAAACTTTTGTTCGACTCGGAATTTTAAATTTTTTCTCCAATAATTTTTTTTTCATACTTAACAGGAGCCTGCCGCGCCATATTGTTATGTTGCATCAGCAGCATGTAAGGTAGAAAATGTAGAAAAAAATTAATTATAAATTATAGATGGCAATTATTACATTTATATCATTTTAATATCATCTGCTAGTTTATATTATTATAAAGAACACACAATCTACATTTTTGTGTCTTTATAATTAAACCTGGCAACAAAGTTAATTTTTTTATTTTTTTCAATGCTTTAGAGCGTACGGTTTGACAATAGTAGGGGAAGTGAGGGGAGGTAAACATCAGCTAAGCGTTATCCTGTAAGTAGGCAAAACCCAACAATCTCGTGGCGCTGCCTTGGCGGATTCACATGGCGATTTCCAGTCTGCGACGCGAAGCGAATAATACGCACTTGCTGTAACATCAATTGGCGGCCATATTTGATGACTAAAAAAAAGAGTATCGTTATTTAACGCGATATTAACCGCGGCAATCGCGAATTCGCTTCCGCATAGGATTTCACAGCTTGTGTGAATCCGCCTTTATAGCTCCACAAAACAGGGATGCCAAAACGTTAAAACTTGGGATCTGACGTCACATGCAATGGCCTTATAGTTAATTAATCAGAATTAGTTAAGTATACTTATAATAACTAAAAAATATGTATTTTACATCGCTGCAGGCAGAAACTACGTCACTATCAATGCAAATTAACTTCCATTATGATAAACCTAAGAAATTATAAAACATAATGATATATTGTCTAAATGATGATATTTTGCATTGACCTCTTGTGCTGGCATGCATGTAGGAACCATGAGGTCATGATGCAGGGGAAGATGATTTATGACTCAGGATGACACCTCCCCTCCAGCGCTGTGATTGTGCATTAGTCCCTACTACCTCTAACAATGACATATCGCAGTCCCTATTGTTACATTGAGAAATCATTATTATGCTAATATAAGAAATAATATGATCATATTAAAATTATGCATTATTCTTACAGTTTATTGAAGTGTCATTGAAATTTATATAAATAAAATAAATAATTCATAATTTATATTTTACTGATAAAATTTATAATATCTCAATAATTTTATTGTTTTCTTTTATTAAATCAATAATTATTATAAATTCAATTGTCTTCTTTAATGTACTATATTATAATGTATACTGCATTGGATTTAATAAACAAATAAACAAACGAATAAAAATATTTCTGTAATTAAGAGTTTTTTTGGTAACAAAAAAATGTTGTTGTTCACAAATTATACAAAAAACGAAATATTTGCAGTTAAAAAAATGTGTTCATTTCTTTTATTATTACACTGTAGATAGACATAATATTTAAATATTATAATGCAAATTATATGTGTAATACTTTTTATTCTGTTGTCTGTACATTTACAAATAGCTAAAATATACATCATAATTACTACAGCCAAGTGTGATTAAAATAATAGCAGTAGACAACTAGACATACACTAGGTTTTATACGTAAAACTCAATTAAGGCCACACATTATAAAGGCAGGGGTTTATTTCTGGAGAATATGTTTTCAGTCTAGCAGTGCTCCATATGGTGGCTGAGTTAACATGCCAGAGCAGGACGTCTACCTGCGTGATCAGACCAGCTGGCCCTCATGTTTAATTTCCGGGACTACACAAGAAAGAAAACCAATACGTTGAAAAGTTGCTTTTTATATACATTAAAATATATTTTGAACTTTTTTCATGTATATTTAATAAATATCTACATATTTCTACAGAATTCTTCAGGTTTTTCAATTTTTTAAAGAGAATATGATACAAAATTAAAACTGATTAAAATTAACAAAATTTTATAGAATCTGTGGAAAATATTCATTGTTTTATTTTATTATTACTAAGTTTTTCAATTTCATCCTATAAAAATTTGACACACGTGTGTTTTTTTTTTTTTTATGAAGACCTCCATTTTTACAGGTCAATTTTTTTCAGATTCTTTTAAGGTAGAGATAACGCCGATCAGCTGTTCGACGTAGGTTCCTTTGGTTAACATGTAAACCTTAGCAAATTCACAAAAATTCTGAAATTTTTTTGAGAGACAGATATTAGTACCTAAAAGCCATAGAAAAAGTTTCAAAACAATTTAACGAGCCGATTTTTTTTTTTTAATTTTCAGCATAGGGCTTTCTCATGGAGAGCCAAACTAAAAACTTTATTAAAAAAAATCGGCTTGTTAAATTGTTTTGAAACTTTTTCTATAGCTTTTAGGCACTAATATCTGTCTCGAAAAAAAATTTCAGAATTTTTGTGAATTTGCTAAGGTTTACATGCTAATCAAAGGCGATCGCTGATCGGCGTTATCTCTACCTTAAGCTTTTAAAACCCTTAATCTTGCAAAAGTGCTGTAACGTTGTAGTCTTACAATGTTTTCCTTAATTTATGCTTGAATTTTTGCATGACTATGACGTCATCATGGAGTTTTTGCAGTACAATATGAAGGATTCAAAAGATCTGAAAATTTGAAAATTTTGACAAAACATTATTCGGGTCTTCTTACCCCTTTCGTTCTAAGGAGTATCGGGCACCCTAGTGTTTTAGAATGTATGGGCTCCGGCTTTTCCTGACTACCCTCCGTTCCTGTCTATATAGGTTCTACTCGTGAGTATTTAATTCCATAGTTTATATTTAAAAAAAAATCAAGATTACCACCGGACGTAACCGGAAGTGCGAAATTTCTGTACTTTCTGGTTCAGTTTTGTACCTAAAATTTTGCAGAACTGTTTATATTAGGGATTTCAACTTATCTGCGAAGTATTAAATTTTTCACGTTCATAGTTTAGCTAAAATTCTTCCACTTCCGGTTACTTCCGGTTGTAATCTTACATTTGTTGAGCTTTATAAGGTATGTACACTTTTTTTTTTTAAATAAATGTCAACATGTGCTTTACTTGTAATGTTAATATTTTATATATTAAGAAAAGTGTACTTTACTGCATCAAAAGTTCTACTTACTTAGATGCATTTCATTGAGGTTGATATATAAAGTACATGTTGTTGGTATAATGATACTGCAGTGGTGGGAGTCATGTTTGCATGATCGCTCTCTAAACAGCTGTGGTGTCGCTGCTAGCTATATCAAGTGGTCCCTTCGTTTTGCTTACCTCATTCACTAGTATATATAGTTGAAGTGAATGGCCAGATAGCGGACTGTGATGGTAGATCTCTTCAGGCATAACAATTACACTGATCCAACAACAGGGTATATATATACATGGGCGTTATTCCGTATCACACACACACATATATATATATATATATATATATATATATTCAGAATGAGCTACCACTGTGTTTATTTAAAATGACATTGCTTTTAATTAACGTACATATATAGAGGAACAAAATACATAAGGTCTTATTTGGAGATGTAACTTTGTCTTAAGTAAAATTAAATTTAATACGTGTTGATGATTTTCTGTGGTTTTGTATTGACACTACCAGGTGAATATAGGGGCAGTACCTAACACAAGGTGGTCACAGCTATCTCCTTGTATATCATACAGTAACCTTGTATTCCAGTTTCCTTGCTCGTCTCATCCTATAAGGGTTGTCGAGAACCCGTGGGTTTATGGGCTCCGGCTTTTCCTATCCACACCCTCCATCTCTGTCTATTCAGAATCTACTCCTAAGTAGAAAAATAAATTAATTAAATAAAAATAATTACGTAGATGCAATTTTTTTCCCTGCATGTTTTTAAGGATGTTTAAAAAATACACTGAAGTAAAATACATACTTTTTTTTTAATTTGTTTCTAACGTGTTATCACTTGTTTAAAAATCATAGTTTAATGAATAAAATAAAAAAAATGTACATTACGCTGCTCTTTATAATATAATTGTATGAAATTTAAACCCCTGATAAAAATATATTCTAATGTAAACCGTACAAAGGTTCCCCTTTACATGGATTCTAAAACTTCTATATAAAATAACTACTTTTGTATTAGTAAACAGGGAGGGAGTAGATAATAATTAATTGACTTAGTCAATTAGATTGTTCAGACAATAGTGTACATTAAACATTACACCACTCAGCAAGTTAACAGCTCCTCAGCTTCTCTTTACTTACCTTGTCTGATAATAAACCATTATAGATACTAACTATGGAACATGAGATTCAGCAGCTAAGGAATGTCTTTCATTCGTTTAAAACTTGTCACAATGCCAAACTCTAAAGAGGTATCTTCTCTCTCTCTCTCTCTCTCTCTCTCTCTCTCTCTCTCTCTCTCTCTCTCTCTCTCTCTCTCTCTCTCTCTCTCTCTCTCTCTCTCTCTCTCTCTCTCTCTATCCTTTCTTTAACACCAATACCATGCAGTCGTATTCAAAAATGTATAAATTTATACAAATAATAGACAATACAAAGCTACATGTAGTAAATATGTACAAACTATTTAATTAAAATATTTGTAAGTAATAAGTATACAATAAATTTTTATTACAAAATGTTGAAGAAAAATTTGTAATCACAGACTTTTTATTTTTAATAACAAAATATTTCATAATTTATTTTTAATAATTATTTTTCTGTTTACAGTATTTATTATTATTTCAGTTTCATGTACAAGTTGTTGTGAAACACTCTTTATGCAAAGTGCAAAGAAGTAAAAAATTTAAGCATAATGGAAATTATTTTTAAAACTTTGTAAAATTATGAGTAATTCAACAATCTATCAGTCAATTTTTAGGTGAGTATGACAGGTAATCAATTTAATTATCCGCATGCAGCAGAATATCCAAACGCAGCAATTCGAAATGATATTGATAAAATGCTACAGTAAAATTAATTTAATATTAACTCCGGAAGCAACCGGAAGTGTAAGATTTCTGATCTCGCTATTCGTATTCCATCTACAAAATTTCAATCATAGGTCAGTACTTCTACTTCAAACCACTCTGTAAAGCTTCAAAACTTAATTACAAACTTCATACTTCTGGCTATACTTCCGGAAGGAATATTAAATTAATTTGACTGTATATGGATGATGTTACAAATATTGGAAGTTGGTATTGTATAAATATATTTTATTATTTATAGTATTTTTACTTTATATTTTTATTTTTTACTTTATACAAAAGCAAACATAAATTGTTCATTTGCAGCACTCTAAACCTCTGTATAATCACGTCTGCACCAAAAAATGCAATAATTAATGCAAGAAAAGTTGCATACCTATTAGGGGCAAACCTGTACAATTGGATTATACTTGCTTGTAGAACTAATTGCAAACATAATTGCACTAATTGCATATAAAGAGATTACATAAGGAAAATAGAAATTGCGGAGAGGTTGGTTTACTTTGAAGTCATGCAGCCACTATGGCCACGATATGATCTACCAGTGACGTCAACACGTCATGTTTTATTTTATTGGCTTCCTGTTCTAATCTGGTTATCGGTATATGCTGCTGAGAATTGTTTCGAAAGCTGACGAAAATAGTAGTTAATTGTTAATTAATTGTTTCCACTGATGAATAATTATTATATATTATAAATTAGATACTTGATTGGGAATTAAAATTTTGATTTAGAATAATAATTATTATATCTTCTTAAATTAATGAACCATTCCTAATAATAAGACGTTGGCAACCATTGCCTAATCCATCCAAGCATTTGCATAGTTGTTACTGAGAAAACCATGGACACCTTAGTCAGGATGGTCATCAATTTATAGATGATTCCATGTCCTTCTAAATGTGTACGAATAGTGTTCTTTGCTAACTGCCATGTGGAAAAGTTTTGCAGTGCCTGGGATCGAACTTAAACTTTCCGCGACTAGTATCCCGGATGCGCATACCATTGCGTCAAGTACCAGGTTATGGTATATTTGTGATTACGAGCGCCCCCTAGCAACAACAACAAACACCGGAGGCAGTGAACTGCCCACACACACACTCGTTCTTCGCCTAAACCACAACAAAGTGACTCTCCCGCCATCACTCACTCAAAGTGAGTGTATAAACCAGTCTCTCTTTGAGCCAAATTTATATGCCACATCCTTACTACTGCGCTATTAAAAACACTGGCGTATACTACAATACTGTAAATACATTTATTAATTAGAATATTTAAAGCATTAAAGTAGTATTAAGAACAAACTTAATTATGGAGTTGAATTAGAGATATATCCTTACCTATAAATTCTTTAGTTCAATATACTACAGTTAAAAATTAATTAATTTAAATTTATGTAAGGAAAGAAAATTATTAGCATTGAAAAATTGAGATTTTTTCCTCTCATATTAAATTATTGATATCTGCAAAAGCTGCAAATATTATTTATCTCATATTACCTTCACTTAGATTTGTTTTATATATTATAGCATATAATAGGCACATTTATTTAAGGCAATTCATCCAAAAGTACGTTGATATTAAATCTATCTAATAAATTATATTTTAATCATTTAGTTTTCATACCACATTAACGCTAGAATTTATATACCTGGCTAAAATTCTATATAATTATAAGCAGAGAGTATTAAATAATCAAAATTATAAATTGAAGATTGAATAGTATATTATTATTTCATTTACAGCATATTTCATTCATTCTACTATATAAATTTCTTTAAAAAAAAAAAAAAAGAAAAAAAATTTATTATGTTTATAACTGATGTTTCTTTAATTCCAGTACATAATCTGTTGGTACATATCTTGGCATGCTTACAATTAGTTCTGGAACTACTCAAGTTTTCAACTTAATATAAGGTATATAAATAAAGAGCGAGATCTTCTCCACCAATAAAATGAACAACTCAACGTGATTGATTACATCATATAGATGTTTTTTTATTGAAATTTATTATAAAGAAAATAATTTTTTACCAATATATTTTCTTCTATTGAAATATTAAAAGGCTTCATCATCTTCACTTTTTGTATATAAATTTAAATGAATCTTATATCATTTTTTATAAGAAATCTTATTAAAAAGAAGCTTTTCATTAGTATAATATTCTTATTATTGAATACTATAGTTTAGTTTTTTTTCTTAGTGGATTATTTTTATAATTTTTTTCTGGCAAATTAATGAATATTTAATAAAACTTTTAATTAGTTCTGAACACCTCATAATTAATACAATGTAATATTACTTGAAATGTTCTTCCATTTTTTTTTTTTTTTTTTGCAATGATTTGACAGATTAAAGTACCATTTCAGACTAAAAATAAAGTAACTATATAGTAATAGTATATAATGGTAAATAACTTTTGAATATAAAAAAGAATAACGTTATGAAAAATATAAGAACAATTTTTTTTATTTATTTCACCCAAACATAATACATCAAAGCATTGTTGAGTTTAGGTTATTATATAAAAAAGTGTAAAAACAGCATATCACAAATAAGCAGTAGTTATCTGTAATTTAAATATATATATATAATAGTTAATAAAACTTATATTAAATTTATTTATAATATATAATAATAACAGAGACAGCTAACTTCAAAACATAGACTACGCAAAAAAAAAGTTGTAGAATCACACATAATCGGATGATTTTGCAGCGTATGTCATGATAAAAAAAAATAAGAAGAAGAAGAAACAATATGCGATCAGGGTACGCGCGCACACAGCTTCGTTTCATATCGTATCGCATGCGATCGTACGTACGTTTCTCAATTAGAACCGGTTCTAAATTTTTATCATATGTAAGCATACGAAGGCAGTGTGCGACCCGTCTAACTGTATGCACTTGAGAATTTTTTGCCAGACTTTAAGTTTTACAGAAACTAGGATCTTATTCCACTCAGATACAGTTCTACACACATAAAGCTGTTTTTGTAGAAATTGATTGCAGCCTTTGGAGGAATAAGACGTATTGCTCCTTCTTAGCCTCTAATAGTCCGTCCATGTAAAACCTCAACTGTAATATTCAAATCAGTGTAACCTGATCGACATTTCTCAAAGGATATCAAGTCTGTAATATTAAAATAATATCTGGTATAAGAACAATATGTTTCTTAGCAACAGGGAGATTACTTCTAAATACAAACTTAAGAGACCTCTTTTCAATTTATTTAAACTTTCCTGTTGTTGAGTGCCATGCTGGAGCTCAGCAGATTATAAATTTGATTGAAGCTGATTATGACGTTGCCTATACAGTATTACATAAATTAATATCATATTGGATTTTTGTGTGCGTAGAGAGTGAGTATATAAATTAAATATTTTTATATTTATTTACTAAAAAACTGAAAAAAATAAAAAAAATGAATTTCATAGCAACGTGTAAAGATGGATTTTCATGGGCGATTTCCAGCCTACGACGCGAGTAAAGCGCACTTGCTGTAACAACTATTGACGGCCATATTGGTCGATTAAAAGAAAAAGAGCATCGTAATTAACGCGATTACCGGTGAATTCGCCGCCCCATAGGATTTCGCAGTTATTACGTCAAGTCGTGCCGCATCGCCGCTGCCGCTCATGAAAATCCACCTACAGTGATAAGAATATAAATAGAATATGGTAACCATACTAACCATGATTCGATCAACGGTATCTAAAATTAAATTTAATTAATTTAAAACACTTAAGCAGCAAGTAAATTATGTTAGAGTATAGACTACAGTGAAGGTCTATCTATATGGACGGACGAGGTAATAATGCTGCTGGCTTACCCCGTAAGAGATATAGCATCATGTTATGAATGTATGTAAAACATGTCAAACACGTATTTTTATATTGATTATATAAAAAAAAGGTTATTGTAATTTAAGGCTTAACCTGAGAAATTTGGACGAAAAGTTCGCTACAACAGATTTTCTTCAAATTAATTTGGTGGACTCACAACAATCGTCAAATTAGCTCTGAATTTTTTCAGAATTTTTTAACCGTTGGTTTAATTATAATTAATTTATTTAAATGAGAATTTTGTATCCTTGCAATGTTAAATTTGTTAATTAGTATTGCAAAAAACTATACAACAGATTCTTTTACTTTTTTTTTTTACTAAAACCTAATTTTTTAGACTATTTTTCTGAATTGTTTTCATATATTTTGAACCGTGGCGATGATCGTTTCCTATATGTGATGAGAAATGTGGCAACGTTCTCAAGGACTGTTGTCACCACCCCCTCCTAAAAATTTAAGCTCATTCCAATGCAAACAGTGTTGCCACTATAGCCACGCCTCTTGACCTTGACAGACAAATTCTCAGGTTATACCTTAATAGTGATTCAAAAACTAAGTCAACTTTTTGATGAATTTCACTCAATTTGCATAAGAAAATAAAAAATTCTTATAATTATGAAGTGTTTGTTAACATCATATAAAATTTTGATATAAATTGACCTCATTATTCAAGCAGGCAACAAGTAAACAAATAACATTTTGTGTTCACTGACGTAAACTGGGGAAAGGTTGATGTACGGTCCAACGAGTTGTCTGCCTGCGGCTGTCCGCGCAGTTGTGCGTGATGAAGCCACCGCGTGTGCAGCTAAGGTGAGAATCAGCTTGGCACGGACAATCCAGCAGACCAGAATAGCGAACGCCAGAGGAGCAGATAATTAGAGCAGGCCAGCCAAAACGAGAGAAAACAACGTTCGACTAATGAACGAAGCCGCCAGGAACGCATGTGCTCTCTCGCTCTCTCTCTCTAACGTCTCCTCTTATAAGGTTAATGCTATAACACTAAACAACACTGTGAGCAGCTCTTATACATTGCTGTTTTCACTGCTTGCTTCCTTTATTAGAAACAAGAGCTTATATTACTGTTTACTCAGTAAATGTCTTTATGTATAAAATTTTGTAATAAAACATTTTTAAAGGTTTATACTAAAGAAGTAATTAAAATTAAAAACATTAATGAAAATTTATGTATAAAACAAAAGATAAATTTGTAAGATGATGATTTCTTACCTGTTTGTTGGTTGTTAAATATAAAAGCTTTAATTATAATAATATAATATTCGTTACAATTTTTAATTATTGTAATTAGACTGTTCGTTATTTTAGAAAGGTCTCTTATTTTTTATGGGGACATCTTTTAACTTGCAGCTTTTTCAATAGAAAAAACTTTCGAATTCATACAAAGTTTCTTGCATGATCGAATTTTTTTAAACCTGTTGTTAAGGTGTTGGTCACAGGTGATAGGGATTTTACTTCCTGGCTTTGCACAGAGCAATGTTTTTTTTTAATTTTATGCATTCCTTCTATGCCGGAGCGGTCATGACAAAATATAGCAATCCATCCCAAAATTTGCTTGATTGTGACTGAGGAAACCATGAATGCTTTAGTCAAGCTGGTTGGCATTAATGGAGGCTGCATGTCATGGATCACTTTTTAGATGCACGAATCGGTGTTATTTTGTGACTTTTACAATTGAAATAGATTAAAATGTTATTTATTTCATAATAATAAAATTTATTATTTAATGAGCCTGCAGATCTAACGGGATTAAAGAACATTTTCACTGCAGATAGTTGTTATCAGTGAAATGAGATAAGAAAATAACCTTTACCTGCAACGGCTTTTATTATCCCCTCTTGATTCACGGGCTATATATAAATTTTACACTAAAATTTTCATTTCGTTAATTTTTCAATAGAATTTTTTAAATTTTGTTTAAAAACTCTATATTCTAGTTAACATTTATTACAGTCGTATACAGTGAGAAAAATATAACAACAAAATAGTTGACAAAAAAGATAGACACTAGGAAGAAATGTGACATTTTACAATGATAGAACTAAAAAAAAAAAAAAAAACAGTACAAATGACAAATAAAATGACATATAATATTTCATAAACAATATATTATTGTTGTAAAAAAACAAAATTCCTTTATTTTCTATCACATTTATTAAATTAATCTTATAACCGTGGTAAAAGGTACGCTTGAACAATTTTCTATTATATATTGTAACTGTAGTAGTGGTATAAATTGAGTATTCTTGTCATGAAGCGAGTGAGAGAGAATCTGCCTGCCATGTTCCATGCTGTAAGTTTTGTGCTGACGACAACTCTACTCGGTTCGCATGTTAAAGCTTTTCCTGTCACTTCCGTTCTTGCAGGTCCAGCCTTGGGGACACACTTGCACTCCACATCGTCATGTCACACTACTTAGCTGTCACCAAACTGAATATTCGCTTGCATGACTTCTCTGTGTCTCGTTCAAACTACCCTGCTATCCACACATTTATAATATATATATATAGAAACAACATATACGAAGACCTAATTTAATTTAATTTAACTTTATGGGGATATTAAATTATTATACAAAATAGAGGTAAATAATTTTATACATTATTTATGGATTATAATTTGTAGGATTTTGCATATAAATTTGAAAATATATATTTAGTGTATTTACATTACTATATATAGTGGATATTTTTAACCCTTATTAGTAAGTTGAGCTTGGCGTAATGCATTGACTGGTTCTCATTAGATCACCAATGTCAAGCCACGTCGAGCGTGGTTAGTACTAGGATGGGTGACCCTTTCAAGTAAAAGTTATATATACGTTGCTCTCTCCCTGGAGTAAATTTAACTCGCTTTCTACCCAGTGCAGTGATGCATTTGTGTGTGGTTCCCCACAGGCTTTGGCCATCGCTTTGGTCGATTGATAAAAAGTAGAGTAAAATTTGTTGTCCGTCCTGACTAAAGTTTTCCACGGTTCCCTTAGTCTCACCTCAGTAAATGCTGCGACGCGAAACACGCCGTAACCACCATCCTTTCCCTATACCTTATTCCTACCCATTATCCCGCCGCGAGCTGTAAACTATTAGGGGTGTATCTTTGTAAGAAAAAATAAATAAATTTTCTGGTTAATAAAATAGTAAAAAACAATTGTATGGATTGTGTTGTAAGGGAACTAATGAAGTAGGAATGTTCTTTCAGTCTCCTCCCACCTTTCCCTTTGTTTATATAATACTGATCTACTGAAAAAAATAACAAGCCCATGTCAAGATACCTGACACCAGTTGTTGTTTTTATGCTCAGTGGTTTTCTTGTTTTTGCGGCAGATGTCAGTCTAAAGTGGTCCGGTCCTAACAAGTGTCAGATCATTCTTCTTCGTCAGGAGCTAAATGCACTTCTGAGTGACGTATACGCAGTGGCTGATGGTTTTGACCCATATTTCATGAGTTATTTGTCTTCCATTTTTGTGTGCTGATCTTGTGTACATCAAGGTGATTGACCTCAACAATGTTTTAAGGTAGAAATGGTTAGAGGGTGCAAAGTTATGCTAATCTGATTTTTTGGAGTCCAGGAACTTTTTTTTTCAAATATTGAAATCCATTTTATGACATCACGAAGCGGTGTAAAAAGATAGGGCCTTTGAAGTCGCAAAAAGCCGCTAAAACCAAATATTCAATATTTTTTTTTTTTTTTTTTTTTTACAAATTATAGTTCCTGGGAATCTTAAAAAAAAAAATCAAAGTAGCACAACTTATCACCCTCTATCAATTTCTGCAGTAAAACTTTGTTAGGTCGGTTCTCCAATGGAGTAAACCTATAATGTAAACAATAAGCTGTAAATTGGTAAAGCTCATAATTGCAGTCATGTATGTACCTTATATTACATATCAGACAATGGAGTATCGAACTCAAATTTTTTATTGCAGAAATGGATAGAGCGTGCAAAGTTATGCTACCCTGATTTTTTTCAGATTTTTTAGAGCCCGGGAACTATTTTTAAAAAATTATCGAAAGTCCTTTTTGTGACGTCATGCGGCGGCAATTCCTATCTTTTTCTTAAGGAGCGGCGTTTCGTGACGTCATAAAAAGAACTTTCAATAATATTTTAAAAATAGTTCCCGAGCTCTAAAAAATCTGAAAAAAAAATCATTGCATAGCATAACTTTGCACCCTCTATCCATTTCTGCTCTAAAAAAAAATGAGGTAGATACTCCATTGCTGCACACGCTCATTATATGTCATGGAAGGCAGATATAGCTTATTAGTATTACTCTGGATGAGGGATCACTTTTCTACTTTTTTCTACATCAAAATTCAAATTAATAAATAATATGGACTTATAATAAAAATAGTAATCTTATAAGAAATATTAAAAAATAATGGGCGCGATTCACCAAGGAAATTATCCAGGTTTTTCACTAACCACCACGCGTTTAGTGTCGTTAAAATAGACTGGCACTAACCACGATTAGTGAGAAAGCTAGATAAATTTTTCGTAAATTGTGCTCACTATTGTTCATTTTTTTTTATTATTCAAAGCACTTCTCTGACAAGAAAAATGCCCAGAAAACTTATATTAGCGTCTAAAGTATTCACTAAAAGGTGAATATAATTTACAATAAATAGTGCTGGTCTGTAGAATGTATATAGTTCATAATATATAAATCCATATTCATAAATTAATTCCTAACATTAAAAAAAAAAAAAAAAAAAATCAGAGAATAAATTGGAACATATATCAATATACCATTTTTTTTTTTTGTAATCAAAACAGTAACAGAGATTGTGTTTGCATTCCAAGGTACAAGTTTCATTGCGGTAGAAATATTCGATAATGTTGGCTGGCTGCTTATATGATGGTACAAAATGAAGCCCATTTTCTGTACGCCTGGGAAATCATAGTAGCTCTAGCTCTCCTTTCCACCAGTCAAACTCAATGAGAATTAATGTAATAGACTCGAATCTAGACGCAAACCATATTACTTCTAATGTTTTATATGCAGAAAACGAGAAAATTTTAAGCACTCTTTTCTTATTTGTTTCTTTCTTAGAAATATTATTTTTATACATAATAAGAAAAATATCAAATCAATAGAGTATTGACCTCAAAATTTTTCATTGCAGAAATGGATAGAGCGTGCAAAGTTATGCTACCCTGATTTTTTTCAGATCTTTTAGAGCCCGGGAACTATTTTTAAAAAATTATTAAAAGTTCTTTTTGTGACGTCACGCGGCGGCAAGTCCTATCTTTTTCTTAAGGAGCGGCGTCTCGTGACGTCACAAAAAGAACTTTGAATAATTTTTTTAAAAATAGTTCCCAGGCTCTAAAAAATCTGAAAAAAATCAGGGTAGCGTAACTTTGCACGCTCTGTCCATTTCTGCAATAAAAAATTTTGAGGTCAATACTCTATTGTTAAAATTTTTTGTATATAAATTTAATATAATTAAAAAAATGTAAACTTGTTTTCTAGATATAAGTATTATCGTGTTAAGTTACAAAACAAAGTCTTCTGAGAATTGCCTCTAGCGTTCAATATTCATACCGAACTCTTTTATTTTTCATTCTATACTTCATGTTTTTTGTTACATTTTACTTTATTATAGGTAAATCAACCTTATATTTTTTTCCTTTCATACTAATAATTTTTTTTTTTTATTCCTGTTAGATACTTGTTGATATATTGACATTAAGTAATATATACATGTATAATGTATATAATATATTCAATTGATCTGTAAGAATAATTAAACAGTATCAATGAAAATAGTTGGAAATACAGGGTTCCTAAAATGTGGTAATAATGCGCACATTTCACGAAGGAGTTCCCCAGAAATATGCGTATATCAAGTTCGCAATAACCACGGTTATAGTCATTAATTTAGGCTAACTTTTCGTAATTATTGAGAACCCTATCTATATTTGTGTAAATTGATATCATTTAATAATATTAAAACTGAAAAAATAAAGAATGATTTTTCAGTGTACTGAAATTTCTTTATAGGAAAATTAGTAAGAATTTTGGATTTCCGATTATTTGTTGGGGTAATATTTAGATATATATAATTTTAAAAGGTAAATTTAAAATTCGATTTATATTATTAATTTTTTATATGCATTGAAAGCATTCTGTTCTGAAATATTATAATTTAATAAGTCATTGTTATTGAATATAAAATGAGACTGTATTGTCAGCTCATTTCCATGAAAATTGGATGTTGTATGTGTGATATTAAATACATAGAATATTACGCTAACGTTGTTACAGTTAGAAATGTATGCTATAGTTAATAAAAACAGGATTACTACATACATACTATACTGTATGGTTTGCTCATATAAAATAAATATCTGGTTATTTATCAGTAATATCAACAAATGGCGTGCTAATTAAAATGCAGATTATTTTATCTTTCTGTTTTCATTTAATCTTACTTTATTACACTAAATTTACTTTTTTATATTAGTTTTAGTTTTATTAACGTTTAATAAAATTTGGTATTTTTATAATATTTTAATTTATTCATGCATATTTTTAATAACAATTATTTAAGTTAATAAAAATAGGAATTGTTTACTGACTTATAAATTGTACTAATTATTAGTATCATGAATTTAATAAATTTAATATACAATTTTTATGGAACCAAAATAAATCAATTTCTATTTTAATCGTATATTAAATTGTTTTTCTTCTATAATTGTGACGTAATTTGTCACTATTAAATTAAATTATGCAAGAATTTGCAGTATGTTACGTAAGTGGCAAAGGTGGTTTAGCCAATTGAAAAGAAGGTGTTAATTTACTTGCAATTTTAAGAGAGACCCATGGCAGAAAGCAGGAAAACGCTCTTAAAAATTTAAAAAAAAAATCAATCACAATAATAAATTTTGGCGCGTCTCAAGAAGAGAGTTATCTAGGTTTCTCACTAACCACGTTTAGCATCATTGAATTAGGCTGGTGCTAAGTGAAAAAGCTGGATAACTTTCTGGATAACTACTCTTTCGTGAATCGCCCACATTGTCTGCTTTACACTGTTTGTTGCTACCCAAATATCTAGCTGTTTAAAGTTTAACTTTTTTTTCCAGAAAAATCTGAAACTTAAAGGTTAACCTTTTAATTGTATACTCGGTGTTTTTGGACGTTTTAACAGCTATATACAGACAGCTTTGGTTTCAACTTGCTACAATTATACAGTATACAGAAATATGTTTTTTTTTTTTTTTTAACACTCACCTTGTATGGGAGAGTTTTTCAGAGCGTGAAATTGAACTTATGACCATCCGATTATGAATAGATGCGCATACCACTACGGCAAGTGCCCAATTACAAGTATTCCAAGTACGTGCATTATCTCAAATATATCATAATTATTCAACTAATTAAAATTATCGTATATAACATATCTTATAAAGTAAATATGATAAGTTCTATTTTATGACACTATCACCACATATAATAAATGCGTTAACATTATAATAATTATATAAGAGATAGAAAGTTTAAATTATTAATTTGTAAGTTTGTAATAGCATGTACTGTACAAGATGATGCAGTTTAGCATGCTAGATTTCCCCTCTTCTTGAATTTCGTAGTAATGCTTGTAGAAATTAGCGTAAATGTCGCAGAAGAATAGGGAGGGGGGACTAATAACACCAGAGGGAATGGTGATGGAGAAAAAAAAAAAAAAACATAGCATAGCATAGCATAGCATAGTGGAACATTGAGGCATGTGATATAGAATCATGTAGACTATGTAGAGAGAGACAGGCAGGAATTCCAATATCGAGTTTACTCTATTCACTTGCTATACTCTGATTCACATTTAACTTGGTGTTCGTCGTGTTTGTAACGTTTTCAGTCATTAACTTATCATTTGTAACGAAGAATATCATTGGCTGAGCCGAGCCGAAGGAACACGAGCGTTTCCGACAAAAAACCAAGTTAAATATAAACCTTAGAATAGTTTTATTAATATGGGATTTATTTGCTGCTCTGAGCTATGCATAGTAATATAATAACATAATAATATAAACTAATTGTACTTTATATATACGTGGGAGAAAAATAAAGAGGGTGTTTGTATAGAGATCATGATGTTAATTTAATACTTCTTAGAATCCTATTGAAAATTAATTAATTTACAGGTTCTTCTATTAAAATTGAAAAGTAAATTGTTGTTGTATAAGTTATATACAATACATTGCAGAATATATTATTCAAAATTATTAAAAACAGAAAAATCAATGTAAATATATTTACAAAACAGATGTATCATTATTTGTAAACCCATTTAAACTTGTCATTTCTTGCATTATTTTTATTAATCTTGATCATTATATTTTTGCATATTAATTAAAGATTAACACTATCAAAAAGAGATTTAATTTGAGTTTCCTCCATTACAAATATTTTATTACATTGCCCCTGTATAGTTTGCAACATCTTAAACAGAAAAGAAATGCGTGTTGCCTAAGCACGCAGGCAAAAATTACACTTTTCAGCAATAAATTTTAAAAAGTATTTTTAATACAAAATTATAAAAGAAATAAATTATCAAAATAATTTTAAAACGTCAAGATAAATAATATTAATTAAAATAATATCTTTAATTATAATGTAAGATTTAAGTACATACAAATGTACTATAAAGATTGAATATAAATTGGCATAATTAAAAATAAAGAAAAAGCGGAAATGAATGACTAATACCTCTTGACGCGTGGTTTTAGCTGAGCTGGCACGTGTGATAGAGAGGGTTGGTTTTTCTCCTCCCCTTTTCTGGCATTATTACCCCGGGCAAGTGTGTCGTCGTGGATAGAAGAGACTGCTGCCTGGGCCGCCCTTTAGACCCCACCGTATATACGAGCATTGTTTGTCGAACATCAAGAGCGGGAGAATAGACGCCAGTAAGGGGAGGATGGTAGTAAAATAAAAAGAGGGGATGAATGGGTTACTATAGAAACTGAGTGAGTGAAGCTGCCAGAAAGCAGCAATTCCACACGGTGGTGCTACCGTTATGCTTACAGAGGGGGTTAAAAAAATATCAACTACGTAGTATTTCTCTTAACATACCTCTCTCTCTCTCTCTCTCTCTCTCTCTCTCTGTCTGTCTCTCTTTCTCTCTCTCTCTCTCTCTCTCTCTCTCTCTCTCTCTCTCTCTCTCTCTCTCTCTCTCTCTCTCTCTCTCTCGCTCTCTCTCTCTCTCTCATACACCTTTCTCGGTAATGTTGTATTGTAAATATTTTTGTTCACATTCTAACAAAATTTCTTGCTACAACTTTCCAGTACACTTTCTGTTTATTTCTAATTTTATCAACACACAAATTCTTATATATTTGTAACCTACACTATAAACATGACAATGTACAGTTTCATTTGTTTATCACAGATGTTTAACTTTTTCAGTGACATACTCGTACTTATGCAATAATAGGCATTTAGGTAATAGGCATAGGTATTTCATACCTGTGAAGATCATTATTTTATTAATTCCATTAAATAAATTTATTAAATAAAAAAAAATACATTTAAATTCATAATACTCAATAATTTATATGATGGGAGGTATGGCGTAGTTCGTTTGACCATGCCTCGTCAGATCACAGAAGTCAAGCAACGCCGAGCGTGGTTAGTAACTAGATGGATGACAGTTTTCAACAAAAATTACGTTTCCTATAGCCAGGGATTCATGTAGTTCGCCTGGCTTTGGCCATTGTACTGCTGGTCCATTAACAAAATTTTTAGCGTCCATCCTGGCTGAGATTTCCACGTTTCATTTATTCAGTAGACAAATGCCGGGATTGATCGCAAGGCCGTGACCTACCTCTTTCCGGAAGAGCTGACAAAAAAACGCTCAAGTTAGAGTTTCGGAAGGTTCTGGCTTTCAAACTTGGTGAGTAATTAGTAAGTACTGTAAGTAGAAGTACCCAATTAGGGTTTGATAAAAAAAATATCTGGTTAAAAAAAGAACATGCACATATATCCTAAATCCATAGGTCAAAAGAAGATATAACCTAACGTAAGTTTCTCACCAGTCAAGCAATGAAACCTAGTTATATCTTTCTAAATAACTCTTTGTGAATCGCGCCCATTCAGTTTTATTTCAATGACTATTTCTTCAGCATCAGTAAAATTACCTTTTTTTTTTCAATTTTCTATTTCAATATATTTTGAAATCATGTGGTTCATTTTAGTGAAAAATTAAATTATAACGACACAGGTTCATTTTAACGTTAAATCATTATGCTGGAACCAAAGAAGCTTAAATATTTACCTACTTACGTCAATTATCAAGAAAACACTTGAGTGGAAAATAGAAGGTGGTAAAAAAGACTTGTATTTTATCTTAAGGTAGAGATAACGCCGAACAGCTGTTCGACGTACTATCCTTTGATTAACATGTAAACCTTAGCAAATTCACAGAAATTCTGAATTTTTTTTAGAGACAAACATTAGTGCCTAAAAGCCACAGAAAAAGTTTCAAAACAATTTAACGAGCCAATTTTTTAATTATTATTTTTTTTTAATTTTCAGCGTAGTAGGGCTTTCCCATTGCATGATGGAGAGACAAACTAACATTGTAAGATCTTAATTAAAAAAAAAATCGGCTCGTTAAATTATTTTGAAACTTTTTCTGTGCCTTTTAGGCACTAATATCTGCCACTCAAAATAATTTCAGAATTTTTGTGAATTTGCTAAGGTTTACATGTTAATCAAGTGGGAGTACATCAAACAGCTATTTGGCGTTTTCTTTACCTTAATGATCCTATCATCATTTCTCGCATCTTGACTTGCTTGTTGTCTCTGTTCCACCACTTTGATAAATTTATTATAATGAAGGGTAGAATGGTTTCTATTTTCTACTGCATATTCCTTTGTAATATTATTTGAATATAATGAGCTTTTTTACAGATTTAATGTTCACAAGTTCATTCTTGTTATATTATCAATGGAAAAGACTTGAAAATTGAAAATACGATCTAAAATAGTACACAATTAAGTACACATGATTTATAATCTTTTAACAATAATTAAGCATTATGTTTTTAGAGCTAAAGTGATAATTACAAGTGTCATTGTTTTCCTTTAGTATACGCACTATGATGAGAAATCTGTCAATTAAATTACTACAAAAAATAATAATTATGTATTAACAATATTTTTTTAATATGCAGATACAACAAAACATTTTTTTAGTAAATCCTCATTATACATTTCCATTGTAAAATGATAATAACATGATTATAAACGTAGGAAAATATTCATAATTTTGAATTGCTTTTCGAAGAAATGGGAGAGCTGTTTATACTTTAATTAATACTGTTTATGTATGATTCAAGTATCGTATTAAATTCTAATTGGACAGTTTTTGTTTTTAACGTGAGTCGTTAAGCTGGAACTGAATTATAGCTTATTAATTATTTTTTCCTTTATAAAAACTCAGTTGGGTACTTCTACTTACTAATTACAGTAATTACTCACCAAATCTGAAACCTCGAACTTTCTGAAACTCAAACTTTTAAGCATTTCGCGGGCTCTTCCGGAACGAGGGAAAACGTGAAAACTTCAGCCGAAGATACATAGACGCTATAGCTTGTTGTCAATGAACCGGAAGTACAACGGTCCAAAGCCAGGAGAAACACATAGTGGAAATAGTTCTGTTTTCTAATGTACTAATTTTACGTGCTTATATTTTAATTGTAATACAATGTTTAATCGAAAGACAATAATATTACAATAATTATGTTTTCTTAAAAAAATAAATATTTTTATTAAATATATGACATTAATTAAAGTAAACTTCATGGTTATTTAATGGTTTGAATAAAAATTGTGAATTGATTCATGTACTATTTTGTGGGAGTTTATATATATAACTGGAATAATATCTAGTGGCTATGACGACCGCCGGATTATTTAGCCCGATTACTCCCAAACTTTATGACGTGCGATTTTATCCCCTCTCTCTCTCTCTCTCTCTCTCTCTCTCTCTCTCTCTCTCTCTCTCTCTCTCTCTCTCTCTCTCTCTCTCTCTCTCTCTCTCTCTCTCTCTCTCTCTCTCTCTCTCTCTCTCTCTCTCTCTCTCTCTCTTTCTCTTTCTCTCTCTCTCTCTTTCTCTCTCTCTCTCATGTATCTCGCCCCCTCACTTCCTTTGCATGTGTGCTCTGTGCATGCATGTTATATCACATGCATGTAGTCATATCTAAATATAGCGTGTGCATTTCAACTGCATTATAATATTAACATAAACAATGATATGAACACCATACGTGTTCATATCATATCATAAAAAAATACACCACATTTTAAGACAATGTACTGATGTGCGAGTAAGAAAAAATATTTATTTTTAAATTTTCAAAACAAGAAAATCAATTTATTTAAATTTATTTCATTATTTAAAATAATAGCCAGTATACTGTACTGACTGTGCAATTAATTTAAATATTCGGATTATTTTAACTTCAATAATAAATTTAAAGATATATTATGTACAGTGTTATACATAAGGCAACAAAACTATCAATTTTAATTTTTATGCTGAACATCATGCGGGGAATGTTTACAGCATTTTTTATATTTTAAATTGTTGTCTCCATATACAAAAAACAAAAAAAACTTGGTACATAATGAATACTACATAATAATCATAATATAAGTATTATTGTATACTGAAATAATCATAATACTGTGGACGCATTTTAAATTAATTAATTAAATTATTAACGATGTGTTTCGGGGATATAAATGTTTATTTTTTTTAAAGAAAATTTTTCAAAATTTACTATCTTAATCTTATCCGTCGAGTACCATTTTTTTTATTTTTCTCTCAAAATTTACTAAGGTTCAGCTCTCAAGGGGGGGAATTATAACGCCCCCCCCCCCTTTGTCTACGCCACTGAACCAAGCTCAACGTAGCTTGATTTCGGTGATCTAACGAGAACCGGTCAATGCACTGCGCCACGCAGTTTATTTGATGTTTATCAATGTAAGCAACAAAACACTTTAAAAAAAAATTAGTACTGGTACGTACTAGAGACGTGTTACTTTATTACCTTCCGCACTGCTGAAAAAAAATTGGATATTTATCAAATATAACATTGGTGCAGTGACCTGATCTTTCATGCAACTGCTGTAAGATAGGTTCATTTATTATTTTAGATATTACATTCATGCAGGATAGTAATACTCTCACTAACGACCATCATGAATACGGTTTCCACGTTTCTACCGTTAAAATAGGATCATGTTTTCGTTTTATTCTTGCAAAAATAAGTTATTTCTTTATTTTCTAATTTGTGAAATATTTGCATTCGTCGCAGTGGTATGCACCTCTGATTGTTCGTGAGTTCGGTCCCAGCCATGCACCGCCAAACTTTTCACAAATGGCAGTTGCTAAAGAACACCCACTCTTGCATTCGGGAGGTGATTGATGGCATCCTCCATCAATTGCTGACCATCCTGACTGAGGTTTCCATGGTTTCCTCAGTAATAACAAAGTGAATGCTGGGATAGATTGCTTAGGCCATGGCCGCCCCAGTTTGGAAGGAACCCACAAAAGTAGGGTCTATGAAGAGCCGGGAAGCTATATATTCAGTCACTTAATTGTGGCCAGTACCCTGTACTAGGGTTCAGTTGTAGCAGAAAATAAAAATGTATTAAAATATAATATAAATATACATTATTTGAAATCAATACACTACTAATACAAATAAATATAAAGCAAAAATACTATATAATTATAAATAATATGGATACAAATTATACAAATTTTTTGTCCTACTTTGAAACACCATACTAATGCAAGGTATAAATTAGTAATTAATTGAGTACACCTGACAGCATATGTATTGAAATTAATTGAATGTTGTAAAGCTTCATATATACGTACTATACAAGTATTTAATTACGATAAAGTTATGGTGCAATTATTCCCGAAAGCCACAAATATGCTGATGGAATTCATCTCCACACAAATAAAGCCTCACCATTGCCTTCATATAGTTCTGTGGGATTTAGAGGTATGCAAATGAAATTCTACTTATTTGTAACAATAGTAAGTTAATTTAGAGTCATTAAAATTAATTTTTTTCTTATTTATCGGTATCGGTACTGTAGCAAACTAATAGTTTTTTTTTTTTCAGTTATTCGAGATTTTTAATGAAACATGATACCAAACTGAAAAAAAGGCTAGTATAAAGGAATACACACAAGGTACATTGTACTGTAATATTCCAGGTAATTTATTATAGATCAGATTATATAATAATTATATATATAACAATTAAATGAGCAAAGACCAAAAAAAATTGTTAATTTTGGACTTTGCACAAATCTCTAGAGGCACATCTAACAATTGTAAGTGTTCTCATTTTCTTCAAGCTTTGATGCCAACATAATTATTTATTTTTTTAGATCCGTACAGAGTTATGTATTTCCTTATATAATTTTCTAATTGGAATATAATATTTATAACAATTTATTTACATAATACAGGGTGTTTACTTTGATTTGAACATTTTAAAGGGATAATTCAGGAATGAAGTTCGATGATAATATAGACATGTCATTCATCAAATTAGAGCTTACATTTTAACATTTTCAAATTTTACAATACAAATGAAATGTGAGTACTTGTCTTTTTTTGAGACAAAAAAGAAACAAAAATGAGCCGTTTTTTTTAAGAGCCGGTGAACACATGAAAGTAACTGTTGAATTCTTCACTGGATTGCGATGTTGGCGGGAGTGTTATGTAATGCGCTTGGCTTATTTTTTATTAGATCACCAAAGTAAAGCAACACAAGATTTTTTTGTGGTTGGATGGGTGGCCATTTAAAAAAATTGCACTTCTTCCATCCAGGGGTAAGGATCTTTACCACAATGTGGTTTCTCAACAAATTGAACCATTTCATTTCAATTTCTGCTATTTTTATTGGCCAAAGCTGTACTATAACGGGTTATTCTGTAGAAATTTTAAAAATACAATACATTTTCAAGAGCAATTTTTCAGTGGATTCAATGAGTTCTACTTGCTTATACAGTGAACGGGCTTATACTTATCAATGAGATCTAATCAATTCATTATAATATGAATTGTAAAATCTTTGAACATTATTTTTACACGAGGAGAAAAATACAGCATAAATGGTAAATTTAATTTTTTTTTTTTTTTGTTTTTTTTTTTTGTTTTTTTTTTTTTTGTTTTTAAATTTTTTAGTAAAATCAATATTTCCCTATTAGATTTTTTTCGTTACAAATAAGAGTATTATGTTTAAATATTCATTTATATATATGTTTTTTGTTTATTTATTTATTATTATTTCACCCATAAATACATAGTAAAATGTGCAAGAACAAGATTTAGGGTGAGGATAGCACTCAAAACACCAATAAGGTGCTAAAACACAAAAATTGTCAGCTATCCTTTTAGAAAATAGTCAGATTCATATATTATATATAACTAGCAGTTTCTTAACACTGCCAGAGTTAAAATACATCATTAATTAGGTACATTTTTTTTTGCAATATATAATGAAAGGTAACAGCTTTTGTAACTCAACTTAACATGGTGCGGCAATTGATTCCACTGAGATACGCCAGTTATATCATGCTATTTATTTTTTTGTAATTGTTACAAGCACTCTTTCGAATCACAAGATATTGATGTCATATGTTTATTGCATCCACTGCATGTTACGTGCAATGATATATCATACTTGACACACAAAGTGCCTTTCAATACAGAGCTGAATAAAAAAAATATATAGTACCAGGAAATCTTGTTGCACTCAAACGAAATAATAAAAAGAAATGTTGGTAGGAAATAGAAGTGGGTTACCTCACTCTAAAAGGTTTTTCCAGTCAGGTGGATTTGAGCTGAAAAAGAAATGCAGTCATGACATGCAGCAAGCTTGTAACATTTTACAACCTCCCAACGTATAAATATAAAATAATAACATTAAAATTCTACACCGATTTTATCAAGTGAAGACATTAAATTAATTTTTTTTTCTCTTTATAAATATTTTGTTGTTTTCTTTAAGTTTTATATAAGTTATTATTAATATATTTTAACCATGACAAATGTGTAGGAAAACTGAATTAAATAGTGTAGTAAAAGATGGTAGGCAAACGTAGAAATTAATTCGTAAAGATTTTGCTTAAATAAACATCTCTGAAGCTAAGCTCATCTCCCACATTTCCTGCTGCGGTTTGGGGGTGATTCTCAGTAATAACGGGGATGTTCTTGTTGGCGGGAGAAGGAAAGAGACAAGCAGCGCCGCCGCCGGCCAGATGTCGCGTTCCCGCTACCCTCTCTTCCTCTCTCATACCCCTCTTCGCAAAGTTGTGACTGCTGGCAGATGCTTTTAGCGTAAATTTCTCTTTTTGCGGAAAAGGTAACATATATAATATGGTGGTAGCTTCACAAATTATTAAACAGAACTTTGATATTGTTACTACTTCTGCCGCTGTTGCTTGTTGTATAACCTGGAAACATCTAGAGAAAGAATAAACCAAAATAAACTTTATGTTACATCTTGTTAAAATTCTTTGCTTTACAATAACTTTTTTTTTTTTTTATTATTATTAAAAAATTCATGTTAAGATGATTTTTTTGCTATATTTCTGGTGTGTAGTTTTCCTCATCTATATCATGAATAAATAATATTACGTAAAATAAAAGTTAAGCATAGCGCATTGCATTGACTGGTTATCGTTAGATCATTGAGGTGAAGCAAATTCGAGCGTGGTTATTACTTGGATGGGTGACCGTTTCCAGTAAAAATTAAGTGGCTCCTTTCTTGGGGTAAATTCAACTCGCATTCCACCTAGTGTAGTGATGCACTTTTGTGTGGTTCCCCAGGCTTTGAACATCACTTTGGTCCATTGATAAAAAGGATTCTTTCCCTTAGCCAAGAAGGATGAGATGAAAAAACGTGTGATCTGGACAGAACCGGCAACACTGTAAGCTTTCCGGTTTCTTGAAGTTTCTTCTGATAAAAAGTCCCCCTTCCGAGTTTTGCTTTCCGGTTTCTTCTGATTAAAAATTCAATTAAGTCCCCCTTCCGATTTTCGCTTTCCGGTTTCTTCCGATTAAAATCTTCTATCTAGGGGGCATATAAACTTGGCAACGTTTTCACGTTTTTTCACTCTCATTATTCTGGGCTGTAAGTCAGGTTAGATAAAAAGTACATGTGTCCGTCCTGATTGAGGTTTACCACGGTTCCTTCAGTCTCATATCAGCTATTGCTGGGACGTGTAACAGGTCGTGGTCACCATCCTTTCCTACCCTTATCCCTACCCATTATTCCGCTTCGAGCTTTAAGCTCATAAGGCATAAATAATTCACATTCATAGAATGATACTATATAGTTTAAAATCATTATTATTACAGTTATTTTTAATTAATGGTTATGATCAAAATTTATAGTACGCAAAAAAGTGTATTTTACTTCCATTTTCTATATTTTATTTAGTGTGCTAGTCTACCATCTTTTCTTTTCGTTTATTTATTTCAGCTTGTTGGAATATTCTTGGAAAATATTTTGATTCATATTAAATAAGGATTAATTATTTCACGTACTAAAATGTACATAATCTTCTTCTCCGTGTCAACGACAATAATTCTTACTAAGAAATAGAAAGTAAACAGCACATTTGGAAGATCAAAGGACCATCTAATTTTCTCTTTCAAACAGATTAAGTTTTAATATTTAAGAGCAGTTTTATAAGGGTTATGTAAATTAATTTATAATCAGTAGAATAAATAACACATGATATTAAAATGAAGAAAATAAATGAGAAGTGGGTACGAGAGGCCAAGAAAACTTATGCGACTGCTTATATAACATGATTTATTTATGTTTGTATTACACTATAAGCGATATTAAATGTAATGAATTAAAAAATTATAAGACTGAGATTTTTTTTTTTTATTTTTTGCATACCTAATATTATACAACAATTAAATTTAGTGATTTTGGTTTAGCGTTCTAATCCTGTACATGATTTCGATCATCATCATCATATTATACTTATGACGTTAAAAGTGTACTTGCGTTTCGAAGCAAATCCAGTCAACTAATACAAAAGCTGAACAATCACGTATAATTTTCAGAAATAGTCTAAAATTCTTTATAATCTCATTTGGACATTTTCATTACAACATCAGTTGCAAAAAATTTAAAATCATAAAAATATAAAAGTCTTACTGCAATTCATGTACAAAAATTAAAAGTATTATGTAAATTTGCCGTAGCTACTTTAAAGGCCCTATGACCGTTTTACAGTATTAAGTCTACAGTTGTTATTGCATCAATATATGATACGGCTGAATAAAATAAATTATTTCAGCAGCAATAATATCAGAGAAAATAGCTGATGAAAAGGCACCTGTGACTTTACGTGTACCCATTCTGCGGCGACGATATAGGAAAATCCTTGCAAAAGATATAAGTTCACTTTAGCTGCAACCACGGACATAATTTTTAATTCTGTCATGGAATATTGAAATTTTACCAGGGTATATAGTCTTGATAGTATTTTTTAAATATTCTAAAAGAATTTTGTTGATGACAATCACACAGACTTATGAGTTATTGCTTATTGCAGTAGCAATATAAGCCAAAAATGTAACATTGTTTTCAACAGTGAATTATTATACAGTATGTTAAGAACATTTTTTTCTTTTTTTACATATTCCAATTCAATTAAGCACTGGTTGCAAAAGTACGTACAACATAGATTACATCAATAGTTCACCATATTATATCTAAGTTGTGATTAACAAAAACCACAACATTGTTATATATAGCGTTTGATGTAGAAATTTTTGCTTTTGAATGTCAGATCTTATTAAAATGAACACAAGAAGTGTCTATATTTTCTAAGACTTGAGTGAAATTGATGTTTTTCGTTAATGGAGTAACTAAAGTGGAAGGCACAAACTCTAAGCAAATAAGCAAATTAGTGCAAAAGATAGGCGTCACAAACTGATCTCTCTCTCTCTCTCTCTCTCTCTCTCTCTCTCTCTCTCTCTCTCTCTCTCTCTCTCTCTCTCTCTCTCTCTCTCTCTCTCTCTCTCTCTCTCTCTCCCTCTCCCTCGCCCTCTTTCCTCTAGAGGAACAAACCACAAAATTTCCACCAAACTTCAAAAATCAACAACCAACCTCACACAAGGTAACGATTCTTGCAATGTTATTTAGAATTTAAATTGAAATTCGATTCTATAAATTTAATAACATTTGCTTTTACATGGTATCTTACTTATTAATAGAAATATTCATTATATTAATTTTTAAGTCAAAAATTAATATTAAATTATTTGCCAATATGTTCAGATTTTTTACTAACTTCATGTTTAGTGTTAATCATAACTCAAATTACTCTAAACTAGTCGTCATTTCAAGTTGATATGATGTCACGTGACCTTCCCATTAATATTTATTGGAGGAAAAGGCTCGTGACGTCATATAAACTTTAACTTACTTTACTTGAAGACCATCAGTTAGTGAGAAGCTTGGTTAGCTTTCTAGAAAACTCCTTCGTGAATCGACAACTTCCATGGAATTTTTTATTACATATATAGATAGAGGGCCTCGAGCTATGTATCATCTTTTTCTTTGGATATTTTGAACCCCTTAATAACACTCTTAAAATCGAGGAGAAAGACGCTATGACGTCATAGTCATGCAACGGTTTTCTCCCCTATGCTTAATGATAAATATTTTTGCAGTATTATGACATCCCAACGTTTTGCAGCACGATTTTAAGTTTGCTTAAATGTTTAAAAAAAACAAAGCTGAAAAATATTGACAGTACATAAACTTGAGTTCCTCTATCTAAATATGTAATACAAAATTCATGAAGGTTGTATTGTGTGCCCATTACTAGTTTTTTTGTTCTTTCTTGTTTTTCAAGTGTTACAATTAAAATGTATCATCTATACAAAAACAAGTCGTATTCTTAAAAATATATATATATATATATATATATATATATATATATATATATATCTTTAATTGCGTATCGATGTTGTATCTGAAAATCAATAGTAGATACGTTCTCAGTATTGGCCTTGCATGTTTACCATCTTCGACTTCCCATCACAGAGACTAGTATAAATATACAAAGTTTGTTAATATTGAATGGCCAGAGATTTCTTCAATATGCTATCAGAGATCTTATATTTAAATTAAATCTCTATGGTACTGCTATAAATGAGCTTCATGTTTGAGTCTCTTTGTATTTACGTAATTATTTTAGTTCATCGACTCAGAATCCATTTTGGATAACCGCAAGATAAATATTTGGCGAGATTTTTACCCTCCTTGAAGGTAAAAAATTGTTTTGTTTTTTTATTTTTTTAGATGGATTCATATATATCGTATAAAAATGAATTAAAAAAAAATAATAATGAGATAAAAACAATGTGACATAAAAAATGAGGCAACTAATTAAATTGTGAATAAATACTTTGTTAATTATACACACGTATATTTGACCCCATAAACCAATTAACTTTTAACCTTTGTGTGCAATTTTATCAAAGACAAACTTGTCATACTTGTAATATTCACTTTATTTATCCCTATTAATTATAAACATAAAACCAGAAAAAAAAATAATGACTAAAGCTCGTCTGGTTTAAAATGTTGTCATACACACTACAGGGGTTCGTAAACTCCCTGTCAAAAAAAAATGTCACTGAAAATAAAACCTCTAAGATTTAACAAGAAGTATGCGTTACATCCGCAAATTGCAACATAAATAAATAAATAATTAAATATATATATATATATATATATATATATATATATATATATATATAATATTTAATTATCTTATGACGAAGGAAGAAAGAAAACTGAAAATTGCTAATATGTCATGAATTATATGATAATAATATTAATTATTTATGAATAACATTGGGGGGCATTCACAAAGCACTTTAGCCCCTACTTTAGCCTCGATTTTTATCCCTGGTGCTAAACATAGTGCTAAAATATATAGGAGCTTAACATGGTTAGCCCCTGGTTTAGCACCATGTTTAGCACTAGGGATAAACGTTGAGGCTAAAGTAGGGGTTAAAGTGTTTTGTGAATGCCCCCCATTCCCCCCAATATACTTTACCTACATAAAAATCGTAAATTTGTTTTCAAATTTATTTGCACTAAATAATCACTTCACTTGTTATTTAAAAATTGTTTTTAATCTTACATGATGGAATAAACATAAAAGAGAACACGTATTATTTTTGTTAAATCGAACGGTGACAGATGGAGTGAGAGAGGTGGCGCTTTGTAGATACAGATGGCGCTACATTAAGCCCCGTGTTACTGCCTGGCGCTGGGGACTTACTTTTCTCTCGATCACCTACGAACAACATTGGGCGGCTTACAAATGTTTTTCTTACACTTCTATCTTCCATCAAATCAATTGTTGTTACAGGATTATACGTGACACAAAAATGAAATGATTATATATATATATATATATATATATATATATAAATTGAAAGCAACATACAAAAAGTACAAAGTAGAAATATATAATATAATTCTTGAAAGCTTCATATGTTACAAGTTTGTTATATTTTACCATAGAAATATGATCTAGAATTAATATATATATATATAAATATATATTTTCCAGTAAAAAATTTAGCTAAATCAGTTGTAGCATGTGATAAATTTAATGATATGAAGCAACTGGAGAGAAGATATCACACACACGAGACAAGAAATCAATTATCAGATCCTGTAGTAGTATACCATTAGCAAATAACAGATATGGTGAAAGAACTTTGGATGTTGTCTTGCCTAAAATTTGGAATGAAATTCCATTTTTTATTAAACAATCAAAGGGTAAAATTGAACTTCAAACTAAAATAAAAAAAATGGTTTATATCTTAATATTTTTTTGTTTGGGTATTTTTTAATTAAAAGAACTATATGTGCATGTTTTTGCTGATTGTTAATTTATATTGTATTTTTTCTGTATTTAATTTTCTGCAAAACTCACTATATAATGTAAGATAATTTGTACACCAGCCCCCTACCCATAAGGCTTCCGGCCTTGGTAGGACTGTATTCTTTTTTCAAAAAAAAAAAAAAAAAAAAACTATTAAAAAATATATATATATATATGACAGTTTTCAATTTATTTAAATATAATTAATGTATAATTTTAATTTAACTCATTTACTGTCATAAAATATCTTAATTTCTAGTTTATTATACGTGAAAAAAATAAATTAGAGGTCAATGAGGTCATATTATAACTGGGAAACTATGAACGAATATGTAAACAGTCACATAGACAAAACAAGTTCATGGGACAGAGTAAAGGTGCATTTCCATGGAGCGAGGAAAGCGAGAAAATCGAGTGCCGCAGCTTTGGATTTCCTCGCCTTGCGAAGAGTAATTTTATCACCAACATGGTCGCCATACGATATTAATGCGCTTTTCTCGCTCCGCCAAACCCCGCTCGACATCGCTCTATGGAAATACATCTTAAAAAAGCCGCAACAATCGATGTTCGACCTCTTATATATAACTTACATGAGTTAAAACATTGTAAAATTTAACATATAATATTTGTATGCCTTAGATGTATTCACACAGGATCGCATGATTTCGCAGCGTATGATGTAAAAAATAAAGAACCATGGCGATCAAGTGTAGCCGCGCACACAGCTTCATATTGTATGCCTTCGTATGATAAGAAATTTAGAAGCAGTAAATGAGAAACATATGACCACATTGCATAAAAACACGGCTGTGCTATGCAACCCACCTATAATAAGTAAAATTTCTCACCAATTTTGTGCTTCTTTTCAATTTGCTACGTTTACATGACGGTGTTTAATACTTATCCGTTGAAAACACCTCATAAGAATAACACAATCCGTCTTCAGCGAATGCGTATTAAACACCGTCATGCAAACTTAGTCATTGTCATTGAATTCGAGACGGGTGCATGCATGGTCCCCGTAATATATTATAGTATAGCAGAAACAGAGAGAAATATAAAGTAAAGGGGAACGTGGGAATATACGAGGACATAAATATTATTGCTCTCTTGTTTGGCCATCTTAGACTTCTTCTTGTTATTTTTTTATTCAAGCAAATTTTTAGAAGCTTTTTCTGTGCTTTTGTTTTGACATTTTTATGTACTGTATAGTGTATTGTAGCTAACATTTTTTTCAGCACAGGATACGAAACAGAGAAAAAAACGATTCTCTCCACTTTATATAAAATGCATCTCGTAACGACCCACATTTCACTTTCATACGTTGAAAGAATGTTAAAAATTTATACCACCAAATGTTCTCCAGAGATAGGATAATAATTTATAATATACATTTTATTGCTAGTTTTGTGCGTTGGAAAAAAAAAGTAAGAAATCAACTTAATTTGTATTGAAATTTAATATTTAATGCACTTATAATACATAGTGATTAGGTTGTTTTACAGCAGTTTCTATTTACCCCATAGGCTTATATGTTATGTTTCTATATACTATGTTTTTTTTCAGCATGTTAAATATTTAAGGAAATAATACAATTTAACTCAATGAAATTTATTTTCTATTTAATTGAATTGTTGTTCTTCTTGGACATTATTTTTATTTATTTTTTGGTACCGTAAAAAAGCTTATTACAACATAGCAATAAAATACTTTATAAATACTGTTATACAAGTATTGTACTGTCTTCACCTCGGAAAATTTCACCTTGCGGTCTTGTTAATCACAATGTTCCATAAGAATACACAAGGCATGATGATTAACAATTAAGTGTGAAGTTGTCCAAGGTGACGAGTGTACCTTGATTTATTCTTTCTTCATTCATTAATTGCACGAATTAAAATGCTTCAAAATTTCTAAATATTTTAGTCCCTTTTAATTCTGTACCTATACTACCTATTAATTACATAAATGATAATAAATTTTTATATTAGCTATTATAATATAGTGCTATACAATTTAGTATAAAGCAGTAATTATGCCATGGAATGAAATTAGTTTAAAAAGATGAGGGATATTAATATATATATATATATATATATATATATATATATATATATATATATATATATATATATATCCCTCATCTTTTTAAATTAATTTAATTTAATTAGATTTGTATCTAGGACCTCGAGTCTTCAATTTTTTTCATTTTTTTTTTTTTTTTTTTTTAAACCCTCTAACACCCTTCAAATCGTGGTGCAAAATGCTCTTACGTCATTGTCATCCAAATATTTAACATGCAAACAAAGGGAAAGACGTCACATGACTATGACGTCACAGCACTTTTCCTCTCAATTTTGAGTTTAAAAAAAAAACAATTATGTATTCCAAAAATTTTAAAATATAAAGTAATTAAACTATAACTCAAGGGGTTCTACACAATTTTTTTTATCAAACTAATTCGGAACTTCCATTTACTAATTACATATACTACGTTTGAAACCCCGAGACTTTTCCGAAACTCTAATTTTGACGTTTCACGGGCTCTTCCGGAACGGGGGCGGATACGGCCGGTATTACATAATACAATTTTTCTAATTATTGCATACAATTTTTTCATACACGAAAACATAAACTTCATACAAACAAATGAAGTTCAAGTTTTCTTGTAAGGAAAAATTGTATCGTGTAATACCGGCTTCACAATTCATCCCGATATTTGTCTGTGACTGAAGGAAACATGGAAACTTCAATCAAGATGGATACTACAGCTTTTTGTTAATACACTTGAAGTGCAATGGTCCAAAGCCACAGGGGAACACATGGTGGAAAATCGGCCCCTGTGTGTGGGAAACGTTATTTTTGTTGAAAATGGTCACCCATCAAACTACTAACAACGCTCTTGTTTTTCCCTTTAATTTGGTGATTTTACGAGACTCGGTCCAACTTATTACGCCACACCTCCCACTTTGCATTTAAATAATTTAATGCAAATGATATATTATGTGACTGTCAAATTTTTAAAATATACTCATTATTTTGTTATTACATTGGTACAAATAAAGGGAAAGATGTATTCAATATTTTGTCTTTGTATTTTAAACACGCCACGTACATCATCACGTAACATATGACGTCACTCTCAAGAAAGGTTTTGTGTTGGCATCTCCATAAGATATAAAGTGTAACGTGTCACATAATTCATGTACTAAAAAATTTATAAACATGACATGAACGAGACATGTTTTACATTGAATGTTTCAAGAATCTCTTTTTAATGTTAAAATCGATCATAATATATATAACAAAACAAAAAAATAAGTTATATAGATTATAATACAACAAATATAGATTTTATTATTTTACTATTTTTTTATTTTAACTATATTTTCCCACGGGTCATGCGTGTTAGAATATGGATAGTAGCACCACAAAAAAAAAGACAGTCGGCGGGGAATAACATAAGGAAAAAATAAAAACCCAATTGCTATTCAAGAAGTCAATTTACATTGCTGATCTATAGTCACTTCATGGACAAAAGCTTACCCCCCCCCAAAAAAAAAAAGCTTTTTCTGTACTTTGTTATCTTTATATGCCTGTGCATGTTTCGGTGTGTGTGTGTGTGTGTGTGTGTCTCTCTCTCTCTCTCTCTCTCTCTCTCTCTCTCTCTCTCTCTCTCTCTCTCTCTGTGACATAGTCATGTCGATGAGTGCCCTCCCCTCCCCCCTTAGTCCCACCCACTCCTTTCTCACTTTAAAGCATTTCCATCTTCCTCTTATAGTGTTGAATATCCTTTGTGTTCTACTATACACAGTATTATACAATGTATAAATAAAAATGGATGTGAAAAATATATATTTATATATTACATGTTTCATATATTCATTATTTCAGCTTAAGTATATAAGTTAAGAATGTATAAAAAAAAAAAGGAGAATGGCACTTTCTAAATAATAAAAAAAAAAAGTGAAGAAAGAAAATTGAAGGGTAAAGATGAAAGTGAATGGGACAAAAAATAGAACAGAATTTTTTATTATAGTCATATTGATTGATGTAATATATGTAAATTATAATCTAATATTCTACTTTTTTATATAGAAATCTATAGAGCTGTGAACTTGTGATATAATTATTTAAATCAGAATCACTATCTTTTCATACGTATTATTACCATGACTGTAAAATAAGTTGTTTTTTTTTTCAAAGTCTGAATCTTTAAATATAATACTCTCTGATGGACGTAGAAATAAAATTGTAGAAATATTTTTAAAATTATCTCATGTCAATGGGCGTGATTCACGAAGACAGTTATCCAGGTTTCTCACTAACCACGTTTAGTGTCACAATGGGTGCGATTTACGAAGAAGTTAGCCAAGTTTCTAATCACGTTTAGCTTAACCACGTTTAACTAAGTGATTTAACACGTAAAACAGGTATAGTTAAACGTGGTTAAGCTAAACGTGGTTAGAAACCTGGCTAACTTCTTCATGAATCGCACCCATTGATTTAAGCTGGCGTTAACCACGGTTAGTGAGAGAGCTGGATAACTTTCTGGATAACTCTTTCGTGAAACACTCTCATTTTGTAATTTTATATTGATAGATAATAAATTATTTAACAAGCAATTAATTAGTGGTATAATTTTCAATTAATAAATGGTTTGGAATTTATTATATTGTAATGTAAAGTTAACTTCTATCACGATAGTAATTAGTTATCTATTCAATGCATGTACCTAATAATCGGGTGTTTTATATGCAAATAAATTATTATTATGTTACTATAGAAATTATAAAGTTTTTTGAAAATAATACTTTTAATTATTATTGTTGCAGAATTAATGTTTCAGAATTAATAAATTATTCCTTATTTTTTTTTCATCGCTTTGTTATTATTATGTTATGAATTTCTATGTCATACATGTGAGTTGGACAAAATCACTTTTGGTTTAAAAAGATAAATTGAGATATATAGAGAAAGTTAAGAAGTTTGACATTTTTATAATTTTAACAATTAATAAAAATCTCACCAATGCCTATATAGTAGTATATTAGTATAGTGTGAGAGAGAGAGAGAGAGAGAGAGAGAGAGAGAGAGAGAGAGAGAGAGAGAGAGAGAGAGAGAGAGAGAGAGAGAGAGAGAGAGAGAGAGAGAGAGAGAGAGAGAGAGAGAGGGAGACTTTAAATCTCACACACTAATGAAAATGAATGAATAGAGTACCGACCTCAAAAATTTTTTATTGCAGAAATAGATAGGGGGTGCAAAAATATGCTACTCTGAATTTTTTCAGATTTTTCTGAGACCGGGAAGTATTTTTAAAACATGATTGAAAGTCCGTTTTATGACGTCACAGGCGTTAATGTCCTATCATTTTCTTAAGGAAAGGCGCATCATGACGTCATCAAAATGGACTTTCAATAATTTATTAAAAATACTTCCCGGTCTCAAAAAAATCTGAAAAAATTCAGAGTAGCATATTTTTGCACCCTCTATCCATTTCTGCAATAAAAAAATTGGAGGTCGGTATTCCATTAGTATTTTATAATACTAACTGTTTTTAAAAGAATAATTGTAAATTTAGGAAACATTTTGTGAAATTCTTTTTTTAATTAATATTAAATATCTTGCAACATTAGAAAAAAGGCAAGTCATAATGAAAAGTTGGTACCTTTGGCTTCATAACCAGTCCTTCAATAAATAAATCATTCTATCTCATGCTGAAAACATTATGTGTATGGAAACAGAGTAAATATATTTAGTGTTTTTGTTTTAGGAAGTAAAATTTTATACATTTTTTAACTTCTTTGGAATTTGCTGTTACACCAATTTCAATGACCTTGCATATATTTTTAATTTTCTGAACATTAATTGTATTAAAAGTTAATATTTATTCTCTCAAAACCCCAGGATTATTGATCTACAATAGTATGTTATATATAAAAGTAATTATGTAGGTCAACTTAAGTCATGTGAAATAAATTTTTGGTTAGAGAAGAGAAACAGCTGATCACCATCTGCCAGGAAAGTTAAAACGCGAGGTCAAGTACGACGAATTGAAAAATATATCACACAATAAGAAAAACTACTAACGTCAGCAATAATGGGCAATTCAAACTGAATTGAAAACCGAAATTCATTGAAAGGGACATGAAACGTTGCCAATATCTATAACCATCATTCAATAAAAAAAAATCGTCAAACATATTGAAGATATTCTCTGGAAGAAAGTTTTTGTCATTTTTTTTTTTTTTTTTTTTTAAGTGTGAAAATTTGTAAATAAAAATTTATTGCTAAAATTATGCAATAAAAGCATAACCGTGAGATACAAGACTTTCAATAAAGGTCACTTTTCACCTACAAAAATAGGAAAATAGCCCTTATCACCTATCAAAGTAATTAATTTGTTGCATCTGACGTTCTCATGATATAAACATAGTAAAATGAGAATAATGAGTCCTGTATCACACAACGGGCAAGCCCAAAATAACATGTGATTTAATAGAAATGGATGAATGTATGCGGTGGAATAGTGAACTGTCCCGGGATTTCCCTTGTATGACCTGGGCCAATACAACCACAGCCCCTAGTAAATCCTTTTCCATTACTTCATGATTTCATCACTTCATTTGTTTATAAACAATTTTGAAAGCATTAACAAAGGACGCAGATTGTTTATTTTACGCATGGGTGTTATAAATAATAATATATAGCCTTAACCTTAACTCCATCTTATTGTTAGTTTTTTGTGACCGTGATTTATATTATAATTTGTTTTTTTTTTTTTTCATTTTTTTTTTTTTACTTATTTACAAAACACAGTCATTTTGATTTTTTATCCTTAGAAATCCTTAAAGATTGTTTAATGTTACAAAAATATTGAAGATGAATTATTTAACGTTATAAAACAAAAGACAACTTCTTTAAATCCACCACCAAACGTTCATGGAAATATTTAGGAGGGGAAACAACTTAAATACACATCTATCTCATTTCTTGATTAATTAATCATATACGGAGACAATAAAATATATTTGAAATTATCATTAATCATAAATGTGAAATAACATTCTAATTAAATCATTCCAATGATAAATAATTATATAAAGAATTATTTACTTTAGTATTATGAAACACGTTAACTGCATAAAAGGAAACAAAATAAATTATGATCAAAATAACAAGACTGTAAAAATAGAAGTAATTAATTTATTTTATTAAAAATAAATGCTAAGTGTCAATACTAATTGAAATTATAGCTTCAAGATAAATTTCAGTTGATTGGAATCTCAAAACTGATCCCCTTACTTTTAATGACACATAGCCTACAGTCAATAAGTTAATATAACTAGAACTTAATCATGTAGCCTTAAAGATGAAAACCTGAAATGAACTATTGTGAAAAACAGAACACTCTTTTGAATTTGCTTAAACCATAAGTTATTGAGTTTTATAACATTCTCAATTTTTTTAATTTATTTCATTCGATTCGTTCTAAAACAGAAATAACTTAGAGGCCAATCAGTGATTAATATGAAAGAACTGAATGTGCAATCAAACTGTATTGAGATAGAAGATACACTAGAAGGGAATAAAATAAATATATTTTAATTATGTATACCTATCAATTCTACCTGAAATTAAACAAATTTGTTCAGTAGCAAAACGGTACTGTCAACATTGTCCCTGTTGAATATGCAACCTGTTTATCTTTTAAGTTAAACAGGTTGCCTAACCTCCAGGATGTATTGGCGGAGCATAGGAAACTTTAAAATATTTCTTTATTTAATATTACGTTGTTATAAAAAATTGTTTTCATGAATTGATTTGTATTTAAAAGGCTTTTTAATATAAGTAATAGTATTAAATTTAATGGTCAGTTCCCTTGACAGCATTACTAATTTGTAAGGGGAGTCACACACCACACACTACTTTCGTATCGCATCGTATAGTTGAAATGTAGAAATTTAGAACCGGTTCTAAATGAGAAACCTACGATAGCATGCGATATGAAAAGAATCTGTGTGCGCGCGGTCACCTAATCGCATAGGTTCTTATTTTTTATCGTACTTTGCGAAATCATGCTGTTCTGTGTGCGACAGTCTAAATAAATCAACATTTATGGTGACTAGGTCACGTGACCAGAAAGTATAGGAAATCAGTGAGAGCGCGAGAGTGAAAGCCAGGAGCCACGGGGTGCTTCTCATTTATAACTTCCGCACCATTAGCCTCTATTAACTGTCATTAACAATGCGTCTCGTTTAGGAGCGTTGGGAATCCCCCCCTCCCAAACCCCCATTCTCCTATCCTTTACAACTTACTGTGAAATTCAATACAACAATAAATGTATCAAACATTTTTCAGTTATAATCACATAAATTTACATAACTATAGAACTTAATTACGTAAATATATAGAACTAAATTTACTTACTTCTCCTTTAATATTATAATATATTTTCCCTTTTTAAGTTTTCCTTTTATTTTTAAAAATTATATTCGTTGTTTGTTGTTGTTGTGATAATTTTTTTTCTTTATTTTTTTCATATACAAAACAAAACAAAAAATAAAATAATAAACCAACATTAGTTTATTAGACATATAAATTAATTCCTATTCATTAAATTTTACAAGGGATCATAAAAGAGGACTTTATTTTTTAAAAAAAAGAAAGTAGCTTAAAATATAAAAGAATGAAAAAGTTAAGACACAAGGAAGATCCTTAGCTAGAATAAAAGTTGACGAAAGATTTTTTTGTCTTTTTTTTTATTTTTTTTTAATTTTTTTTTTTTTACCGCGACCATCAAACATCATACTGACCGCTGGCAGGCTTGTCTCCTTCTCTCTCTCTCTCTCTCTCTCTCTCTCTCTCTCTCTCTCTCTCTCTCTCTCTCTCTCTCTCTCTCTCTCTCTCTCTCTCTCTCTCTCTCTCTCTCTCTCTCTCTCTCTCTCTCTCTCTCTCTCTCTCTCTCTCTCTCTCTCTCTCTCTCTCTCTCTCTCTCTTTCGGCCCAACAGATTAGAACTTGAATTCCCGCCAAGTGACTCTAGTATCTCGGGGTATGTAACCTCTATCCTTATCTATATTTCACGGCAAATATGCTGTAACTTTACAGCCTTTACCATTGAGGTCGTTTTTAACTGTGAGAATAAGAAGAGGTATATGGTGAGATTCCTCTCATATAACTGCCTATATAGCCACATCAGGCAGTTCATTTTATAAGATCTTCTTGTGTTCACCAGGATCGTTTTTGGCAGCTTATCCACCACTGATATAACTTATATTGTAAGACCCATTGATGCTGCGGGCTCTCTCATGAACAAACCAAAAGATATACTCTATATACCCACATCCTTTTTATATATCTAATATTCACAAAGGAAGAATTGATTTTTCAATATCTCTTTATTGTATGATAATATGATAATATCTAAATTTTTTCTTTGTAAAAATATTTTTATTTTTTAAGTGTCAATTGTACACATCATTGGATAGAAGAAATATTTTTTTTTATTTCATAGGTATGCGTTATATTATATTAAAGTTGATGGAAAATCATAATTCAAATTATTATAAAAATATTAACATTAGAAAAGCTTCAAGTTTCATGAAGATATTTAACACGCAAGTAGACTATGACTATGAGCGTTGTATGACTATGACGTCACAGCTTCTCGTGATTTCATTGCAGGAAATTAAAATGCCACACTTGAAGTTTTTATTTACTTTATATTTTTATTTATTAATTTATTTCACCAAATTGATACAAATTACAATATAAATACAAAAAAAAATCATAATAGCTAACGGTGAAATAGAATATCTTACATGGTACTACATATATAAAGAGCACCAGTACACATAAAGTGGTAAAATATCCTTAAACTAATTATTTAAACATACATCTATAAAACAAGGACATGTCATAAAACAAATTGTCACAAAAAGAAGTCTCATATTCTTCATTCACTGCACGAACTCGTCAAATAAAATTTACACATTGGATTGAAACTAAACTAAGGGATACGAAAGTCTTGATGTGGGCAGGGGCATCATTCCAACAAGACACAGAACGATATTTAAACCAAAGCTTATATGCAGATGTTCGCGGTTTGGGATGTATAAGTCTTGGGACCCCCTCTTGTTATGGGTTTGGGAAAAAATAGAATTTTAATTACCAGAGATCAATTTTATTCACATCTAATAACCTCGAATTCGAGATGGAAGAAGTTTGATTATTTCCACTCAAACACATAACATTCCGAGCATTCATACTAATTTTTTATATACTGAATCTATAGGCACAAATTTTGTTACTAAATTGACTCCGTTTAAATCAGTACAGATTTTGTACTGAAAAGTGCGAAAAGTATACTTCATGGAAATAAGGTTCAATGGAGTATTGTCCTCCATTTTTTAATTGCAGAAATGGATAAAGCATGCAAAGCTATGCTACCCTGATTTTTTTCAGATTTTTTAGAGCCCGGGAAGAATTTTTAAAAAAATTATTGAAAGTCATTTTGGTGACGTCACGCGGCGGCAAGTCCTATCTTTTTCTTAAGGAGCGGCGTCTCGTGACGTCACAAAAAGAACTTTCAATAATTTTTTAAAAATAGTTTTCTGGCTCTAAAAAATCTGAAAAAAATCAGGGTAGCATAACTTTGCACCCTCTATCCATTTCTGCAATAAAAAAATGAGGTCAATACTCCATTTAGCCGTTTAATGTATTGAATCCTAAAATGTCCTTATATAAGGTGAAAATAAAATTACTGAAAACCCGTTCCACCAATATTTAAGTGTGCTGTGCTTGCTAATTACGCGTTATACAACATATTTTACCTAGATTTTGATTGTGTCAAAAGCAATGAAATTAAAATTATTTAAATCAAGTTTTTAATAAATAATTTAGCTATTTGATATGAAATATTTTCAAGCAAAATTGCATATTTAAAAACCATAAACCTGTACTCATTCTTCCGGTTAATTGGGTAAGAGTCTTAAAAATGACAGTCTGAAAAAAAAAAAAAAAAAAAAAACATAATTTACCATCTTGTATGCTGCCAAGTTTAATTTTTTTTCAAAGTAATTAAATTTAAAACTTTATATTCGATACTAACTGCGACATTGTCTTTATTATATATAGAGCAAAGAAAATTGCATTTAGACTCTATAATTGCATTTTCTTCTATTTTATTGTCAATGGTAACATCTCAAAATGTAATTTTCCTTTTATATACTTTACTTTAAGATATAAAGTGTCGTAAAGGGACTGTTAGAAAATTATTATTATTATATAATTTTAAACTTGAAAAACTTTCACAATTATGTTAGGTTATAACTAACTACAAAGTTTATACATATTTTTTCAGTGAAAAAAAATTAATACGACACGGTAAATCGTTAGATATAAAAGTTGTTGATGTAATATAAATGTAGTAGTATTTCATCGATATATAGTATGTCATTGCAGATAAAGTAGGTCTTTGAGATTTACAGCTGATGGTTGGCGAACCCTCAGAATTATGTTCTCATTTGTGGTTGCTGGATTCACGCCAGGATCGGTGTGGTAAAAACCTGCAGGGCCTTGGTGGACCACAGAGTATTATTATTGTTTTTTTTTTTTTCAAGGTAACACTTTTTTACTTTTTAAAAATGGATAGAAAAAAAATAATAATAGGCATAATACTGACACTTAGGTATTTTGGTATTTAGGTATATAATTAATAATTGTGTATTTATTATATTTTGGGTACTTCCACTTACTCTAATTACTCACCAAGTTTATTAGCTCTGAATTTCATGGGCTCATCGGGACCATCATGGCTCAAATGCCTTAATGTTAGCTTCATCCCAGCATTTGCCTGTGACTGAGGGAAACGTGGAAACCTCAGTCAGTATAGACAGTACAACTTTTGTTAATGAAAAGGAAATGAAATTGTTCAAAGTCACGTAATTGAAAAGCTCAAAGTGTATTATCGTGTAAAATGGTAACCCTTCCATGCTTGACTTTAGTGTCCGATGTGAACTTATCCAAGGCACTACGTACGCCACATTCCAACTTATATACCGTATAATTAGATTTTCTTATGTTTCTTACGTAGATAGATGCTAAATTGTTGGTATTTTACAAACTTTCTAATTCAAGATAATATTGTTGATATTTTTCATACTGTCATAATTTGTAGGTAAAAAAGCAGATGGTAAAATTGTTTCAGTATATAAAACATGTTAAGAAAAATTTCCAGCTTGATAAAAATAGTTTTATATACAAAAACACCAACAAAACAGTTTAAATTAAATATTACAGAAATTAAATTGTTCTGTCAAGTTTTAATTTTTATGTAAATAAAAATAGAACTGAAATTGCAATGTCCGCTATTTACTATTACATAAAATACACTTGCAGTGACCTACTTATAGTTACTAATAACAAGAGACCTTGATAATAAATTCATTTCACAACTTTTTTGTTTCCCCCTTCTACTGCACATGTTTACATGTGACGACATTTGTGTGTTATGGAAAACGGTGACCAGAGTAAAGGTGCATTTCCATGGAGTGATGTCGAGCGAGGCTTAGCGGCGGGCAAGAAAAGCTCACTTCCCTCAATGTCATATGGTAGATAGTCACCTTGGCGATAAAATCGTTTCTCGCGTTGTATGCGGGAGTCGATTTTATCGCCAACATGGCCTTTATACGGTTTTACTGTAATCGCGTCTTTCCCACTCCGCCAAGCCTCGCTCGACATCGTTCCATGTAAATCCACCTTAACGTTTTTAATTTAACCCTATAGCATTTTATTAAGAAATGAAGGAATCGATGTGGGAAAAAGGTGTTCTGCTTTAACAATTCTGAAAAAATTATTAACCAAACAATGGGTTTCCGAAAAAAAAAAGGAAAGAAAAAGAAGATATTTAATAATTTTCAGTATAGAGATCTAATTTGTAGCGAGTCATTTGAACCCCTACACGGGACAAAAAATATGTAATTAATGCTAGGTTCATTATAATATTTGTTATCAATTATCAATAACTTGAATTGAGCTAATTTATTTTATATTTGAGAGGTGTAAATTATTCCGAAAAAAGCACATTGGGTTTTACGCCTCCATAGCTTTAATTTTAAGCAACCTGTTAGGCATTTTTATATTTAAACAAATTTACATTCTTTAAATAATTATATATAATTTTTTTCAACTCATGAATTTTAAGCAATTTTGCTCTTTATAACAAAAGGATTATTTTTTTTTTCGAAAAGAAATAAAATTTTATACTTTTAAAATTTCAACTCTCCCTCTATGTTTTACATATTACATTTAAAATTTTAAGCTGACAAAAGCTTTATTTTTAAAAATATTATTTTAGTATGATAAACAAGTAACTTTATAATATTATATTATAATTATTAAGTACAGAAAATGTTTTATTTTTTGAACAAAAAAAAACAACGTTTATGCATGAGATTATGATGCATAAAATGAGGAAGAGAGAGAGAGAGAGAGAGAGAGAGAGAGAGAGAGAGAGAGAGAGAGAGAGAGAGAGAGAGAGAGAGAGAGAGAGAGAGAGAGAGAGAGAGAGAGAGAGAGAGAGAGAGAGAGAGAAGGAGAGAGAGAGAGATATTGTGTATTATAGAGTCTGTTTTGTAAGCAAAAGCCTTTAAAATGTTTCCTTCACTATTATACCATTAGTTGCATTATAAGTTATATACGCTACATGTTCTTCTCGTAGCAACTCTGTTTTTCTAAGAAGACTTGCGCTGCTGTTTATATATGATGAGGTACAAAGTGTGCTGCTTATAATATCGTGAAAGAAGAGGTGAAAACTTCCACGTGCACAGATTGTTTACTCGTGGTGCGAACTTGTGGGGGCTAGAACGTGTGCTACTGTTTCATATCTGCATATTATCCTACCCAGTAACACATGGTAGAGCTAGGCAACATCTGCAACACAAACACATGTGTGGGGCAAATCAATCGCGTCACTGAATATAACAAACTCATTCTATCACTCTCCTTTTTCTCTAACAATTTAGTTATGTGTACCTTAAATTTTTATTTACAATTAATAGTCAATGCTACTTATATACGTATTTTTAAAAAAAATATTTATGTATAATTTTTTTTATATTTACATAATATGCATTTTAGTTTAAAATTTACTGCTTATTTTAACAAAAAATCCACCTTATACAATTATCTTGCAAGAAAATAAGTTAAAAATACTGCAGTATAACAATTTTTTAATAGTATTATAATAGTTATACTATAAAAGATTTATATTTTGTATAACATATTATAATACATAAGAATATTTTTATAATTTAGTTTATAGATTGAATGATTAATATACAATTGACAAGGATATTTATATTTACAGTTTATTGAATTCAGTTTACAAAGAAAAATATTCTTACAAGCTTTTTCTCTTTTAAAAGAAATTTGCAAGCAAAGGAAATTTCATTTAGAGGCACCCGCAATTTCCTGCCTCATTTAGAAAAGTTTTGATTTTTGAAACTTACGTCAGTGAGTGGGTGATTTAAAAAAACAACAGAAGATTAACTTTAAGTAAAACAAAAATCAAACATAAACTTTTAATTGTAACCACAAAAATTTAACTACCACTGTTTGTATATACTGTATTAACGGATTATTTTAAAGAGTATATATTGATTTAATTATAGCATAATTTATTTATTAGTTTAGCTTGGCTGCAAGAGGTTATCCGTTATTTTAAAGGTACAGGGTACAGTAATTTTCATGTTGCATAAAAAGTTTCTTATTGACATAACAAAATTAAAAATATATCATATTTTGGGTTTGAATACTACCAATAATTTAGATCAATTAAATAAATTTGTATAGCCTCAGGCACCGGCAACATTGCACGGAGAATAGCAAGCAGAGGAGTGAGAGGAAGAGTGGGGGAAGCAATAAGGAGAGATATATGCTGTGCGGGGTGTTGCCAGTGCAAGCAACGGAACGTGACGTCACGTTCCTCCGCTCACGCCAATTATTGCGCGCTTACACTGATGCGTTTGGGACAGTGCAGCATGTATTTTTCTCTGTTAGTAAGTAACTTTTGATTAAAAAATACTTATTTTTAGAGTCCCCTGTCCATTTAAGGGTATCTTTTATTCCATTATTAAATAATTAACAAACATAGATATGAGTTGGACAGAGTTTTATTTATTGAAAGGCAGAATAGAATAACTTAATATAAAACATATATAACAAGTTATGCAATTTCGAGGATTTAGATTTAAGGCACTCAGATATTACACAAGTAATTTATAAGTCATTACGAACACTGAGTGGAGCATTGTCCTCATGATGAGCTGCTACTAAATGTATTGAGAGACCCTGACTCTCGTCGGTATGATGGCCGATATTGTCACTCCTTGTCGTTTTGACTTGTGTATCGCACCAGAGATCTTATAGTGTAGAGATATAGAACGCTTATGGTCAAAATTCTGTTCAAACATCACAGATCTTGAAGGAAGTGCGAGTACGAAAAAATATGTTATTCCAAAGTTTCAACGCAGGGGCGTTCAGATAGCGTTGCAGCTGCAAGTTATAAGCATTTGGGGATGTGCTGGTCGCCATCTGGATGCCAAAATAATAAGTTCTAATTTTCACTTCATATAGACTTTTTCTTTCGTTTATACGTTAAATGCTAGGAAAAATATTTAACATGGGCGTTGGATTTCTTTACAATGTAAGCTCTTTGATCGCACCTTCTCCTCATCCTCTCGAATCTGATCCCGCTCAATTTATAGTAAATTTAATAATGACGTCACATGACGCTTGCTTAATAATTATTACATTGGGGAAGCATAATTGGGGTATAATTGGGGAGTTACATTGGGGAATTATTCACAAAATATTCAAAATTCAAAATTCAAAATTCAAAATCTTTTATTCATTCCATTCTTCCTACAATCATATTGTCATGTACATGATATATGTTTAGGTTTATAGGACAAGTCAATACTAAAACTAAATAAACAATAATAATTATGTTGACATTACTTGAAGGCATTCATTCATAGTCCATGTAGTTTTTTACACTATAGAAACACATATCAACTAGCCACTTTTTAACACTGACTTTAAATAATTTTAAATTATCAATACACTTAATATCACACGGCAACTTATTATATAGAGTCAGGCAACTCATAAAGGGTCCCTTCTTGTACATATTTAGCCTACAATAAATAGGTGTAATTACATGCTTTGTATTCCTAGTATTGTGATTATGGTGAACTTCATGTTGTTTGAAATCTGACAAATTTTTTTTTACATACATCACACTTTCCATAATAAGAATACAAGGTAGTGTTAAAAACCCTTGCTCTTTAAATAATTTTACACAAGAAGACCTTTTTTTAATAAAGAACATGAGACGTATTACTTTCTTTTGTAGTAAAAAAAGTCTATTGAGTTCAGGAGAATGCCCCCAACATATAACACCATATTTTAAGAATGAATAAAAATTTGAAAAATATAATGTTTTTAAGCACTCTATTTCACATTCATGTCTCAGTTCTCTGATTGCAAAAATTACAGATGATAACTTTTTGGAAAGAAAATCTATATGGTCAGCCCACTTCAAATTATTATCAATTATAATACCCAAAAATTTTGTGTTGGTATTTAGTAATATGTTAACATTATTAACTGAAACAGATTCAAGAGTAAGATTTTTATTTTTATTATTTTGGAACTGAAGTATTTCTGTTTTATTTATATTTAAAATTAATCCAAGACTATTTAAATGGGATTTTACTTTTGACATTGCATTTGTAATGTTACTTGATAATTCATCATTATCATGGCCAATTACTTTCAAATTGGAATCATCAGCATATTTGACGATGAGACAGTTTTTATTATCAATTATGAGTGGAAGGTCATTAATATACAGAAGGAATAGTATTGGAGCTAGGCAGGTTCCTTGAGGCAGGCCAAATGAGAGGGATATTGGGGTTGAATAGTATTTACAATTCTCCTCAGACGAAATTTCAACAGTTTGAGTTCTATTTTTTAGGAAGGATGTTATCCAATCTAGACAATTTCCTCTTATGCCATATTTGTATAATTTTTGCAATAGTATGCTATGCTCAACCATATCAAATGCCTTGGATAAATCCAAGAATACTCCAGCTGTTTTGAGATTATTATCCAAACTTTGAAGTATGCTATCAATTAATTGAAACATAGCAGTTTCAGTTGATTTATTTTTTCTAAATCCATGCTGGTATTTAGATAGCAAATTATTTTTTTCTACAAATGGTAGTAGTTTTAGTAAAAAGGCCTGCTCATATACTTTTGAGAAAACTGATAATAAACTTATTGGTCTATAGTTTTCTATGCTTTGTTTTGGTCCTTTCTTATGTACTGGTTTAATGAAAGCATGTTTTAACAAAGTTGGGAATATTCCCTCCTCAAAAGACTTATTTATTATTGTAGTGAGTACCAAGGCTATAGCATGTATACAAGATTTTAAAACAAAGTTAGATATACCATCAGATCCACAAGAGTGCTTATTTTTTAAGTTTTGTACTATTTTTAATAATTGAATATTTGATAGAGGAGACAAAAACATAGATTTAGGGTTTTCTGTGGTAGGATTATAAGTACTAGTTCTGCTGTGTCCTAATTTATCTTTACAATTTGATATACTGTTTTGAAAATAATTACTAAATTCTTGAGCAATTTTTTGTGGGTCATTAACCGTTAATCCATTCATAACTATATTTGACACATTTGATTTGACAGAAGGTTTATTATGCTTTTGCTTAATTAAATCCCACATTGCTTTTGATTTGTTATCAGAGTTATTAATGAACAAAGTATTTTTTCTCTTACTGGCATATCTAATTAACTTATTGTATATAAACTTATATGTTTTAACAAAATCACTTGTCTACATCTGTGGATATAATTTGCTTAACTTCTTTATATTTCTCAGTTTTTCTCTTGATATTCTTAAACCTTTAGTCATAAAGTCCTTTTTGGTTTTATTTTTCTTTGCAGAATTATTTTCTTTAACATCAACTAATGGAAAAGTTTTATGAAAATGTTGCGAAAATATTGAATGAAATTCATTAAACATACTTTCACTGTCTGATCTCTGATAAACTTTACACCAGGACTCTTCTCTGAGGGACTGTTTGAAAAATTGCATATTTTTTTTGGAGTAAAATCTTTTTTTAGTATTAACATGAACTTTATGTGTTACACTGTCACAAATAGTTAAAATTTGGGACTCATGGTCTGATAAATAGAATGGAATTACATTAGTCTCTTTAATATCAAAAGGCAAAAGCTTTGGAATTAAAATGTTGTCTATTAGAGTCTCTGTTGTTTTACAAGTTCTGGTTGCAGTACTTATAACTGGTATTAAATTGCACATATTTAAAACAGAATTAAAATTTTTAGTGTTATTATTATTAATATTTAATAAATTAATATTATAATCCCCACAAATTATGGGAATTCTTTTTTCAAAATAAATATTATTAACAATCAGCTCAATTTTATTAAAAAACACATTTATATCCCCAGTGGGACGACGATACACACTTAAGACTGTAATGGGATTACCAAACAGTTCAATATTTATGCCACAACATTCAAAATTAACATCATCAGAGAATTCTTTTAAATCAATGCGTTCTGTGTATTCTAGTGACTTGTGTACAAAGATACAAGCACCACCACGTATTGCCACTTTTCTACAATAAATACTCGCAAGCGTGAAATTATTGATTTTTATGCAAGAATAATCCCCATTTGGTAAGAAATGTTCTGTTAAACATATTAATTTTAAAGATGGAAATTGTGACAAAAAAGTCTCTAATGGTAAAACTTTATTATATAGACCCTGTATATTTGCATGAAAGATAGTACAATTATTCAAATTACATACCTTATTTTGTTGTTGGAAAGGGCTTTTTTTCAGGAATGGGTTTTATAAATTTAAATCTATCAATTATTGTGTTTTCAGGCCAAATTGTAGTATCCTGAATTTTTTCTAATAACTTAAAATCAGCTGTAATTTTAAATGAGGCATATGGGCCTCTAGCCTTTAATGTCTCAATCTCAATATTAGTCTCTAACTTATCGTCGATGTGTTTCTTCACTTCTTCTGATTTCGTGTCAGGATGAAGGCGCCAGACATGTATATACGCCTTTTTGTCAGCAGCAACTAGCGGGCAGCTTGAATCGTTGCTAGCTGTGCCAATTTTGTGTACACGGCGGCGGCGGCGGCCGTAGCGTACTTCTGTGAAGTCACGGGGTTTCGTCTCATCACTTGTGATCACAGTGAGATGCTCGTCAGAATATTCTTTTCTCTGGTAAGATTGGGACTCACGCTGCTTTAAAATCTTATCTGGAGAACGCTTTGAAACTTTTGCCGCGTATGTTGTTCTTTTTGACTGCAAAAAGGCGGGCAAAATATTTTGTTGATCAGCTGTTTTCTGTGATGATTCAGAAAAAGTGAGTTTTTCTGTATTTTCTCTCTCCAAGATGTGATTCTTGAACGAATGTAAGTCCTCTAATTGTCTATCTTGATTTTGAGATATAAGAGTCAAATTTTCCATCCCTGATTTGATCTTTACAAGCTCCTCGACCAACCTGTCGATTGTCGTATCCTGGTTGATGGTACAGGTCGCACATTTATAAATTAAGTGTTTATTCTTGTTGATGGTCTTATATTCTGTCTCCGGTATCTCAGCACAAGTTAGATGAAATAATCTTGAGCAATTAAAGCCACAACTAACATATTTATCACACTTATTTAACGATTCTTCACAAGCGCTACAAACTTTCACGTCATCGTCGACGGCCATGTTTGCTGCCATCTTCTTATCTTCTTATTATATGCACCCTAGAAAAGAAGCTGGGATAAAAAAAAATCGACATTTTTTGGTTTGAAAATGAAGTGCATTATTTCTTTCATTCATTGCTTTAATTGTTTAAATTCAAATTCTTATTTATTTAGCAACAGTTACATAACCAAAGCAGTAAATACAATAAAATAACAACACACGATACATAAAAAAATGAGAGAAAAAAAAATTAAAAAATAATTCGTTTAATTTTTTATGATGCTATTTAGACAAGCTCTACAACAAATTAAAAATATAATTATAATTTGTCAATCATACAACTTGAAACTTTATATTGACATTTGTAATCAAAGAATTAGAAAATTAATGTATTAAATTTACCAAATGTAAACCTTGATTTGCATTAATTGATGTATCAATATTTGATTAATTAATTGATAAGGACCCACACAGCACACAATGGATATTTTTTAGATGATATCTAGATATAATCTGTATAGAACTTTTTACTTATCTAAAAATTATATAGATATTATCTATGAACTTTCATGGATATTTTCTAGCTAAATGTCCTCTATTTTTTGGATAAAGTTATCTTGTTAATATCTTATCCTATAATTATACAGTTTTTATCTTGCTATATTATCCTCCTATATACTATGCTTCTATTTTTAAGTAAAAACACACATAATAATTTAATTTAACATACATTTTTATTATTTATAACATTTCTCAATCAACATACATTATAGGAAATTTTAAAGAACTTGTGATAAATCATCATACATGTAGAATGATAAAAAAATAATATTATATGACAAAATTGGTTCTCATTTCTTAACAAAATTTAACTACTGCTGACATATTATAACATAAACACATATATTATATAATACTGTATGCATATTCATTAATATTTCAATATATATTAAAAATTATAATATTAAATGCATATATAGTCATTGCATGCATGGCATACAGTATAACAAATTCCATATAAAACAATTAATTAACTGTATGCATACAGTATGCATTATATATGTTTTGTTTTAATTGTTATTAAAAAAGTAAAAGAACCTTAATTGAGCAATACAGATGTACTAAATTATTATAAATATGCAAGAGTATATAAAAATACAAGGAAAACAACTGCAATTTAGTATGCATACATTAAAAATTATCTCACTTATTCATTTTAAAAACATATACACACTGTTCTCCCTACTTGCTTGGCTTCTTTTGCTGGTCAGCATTGCTGTGATCTGTAGTGATGATCTGATGATATTGCCCATTACAGCTGGCTGCAGTTTTCAGGAACCAATATGTTGCACTGTATAATTTATGCCATGGGTAGATAAGCTGGGTCTAGGTATTGGATGTTGTCATGTCTGCACCCCTGTAAAGTTAAAAAAAAAAAAAAACATATAAACATCACTATATTTATGTTTATGCTGCTTGCAGAATGGCTGCATTTTGGTCATTATGAATATATATTATATCCACTGTATGGCCAATGTGAAATTTGCTCCTAGAAAACAATAGAGGTGGTGAAAACTAATATAAATATGTATGCATACTGCGCGCACTTGCATATGAAATACTGTACTGAAACTTTAAAATAAATATGCTGCTTATTTGTGACATATTGTTATAGAATTATACTGTGTATACAGAAATTACAGTATAAATATTTGCAGTAATAAATATTATAGTAAAAATACAGTATCCATAAATACACAGCTGTAAAACGTATGCATACATATACAGTATATATGCATATGATATCATAAGCGCCGCGGTCGGTGAAAATAACGAACCTAAAATTGTTAATAATATATCATCCATATTATAATATAATTACAAATGCTGGCCTGAAATAATGTTAATTTTAATACTGGCAAAAACATTGTAATAATTAACCCTCATTGCATACCTTATAAATTATTAGACGACTTGAAACCTGCATGGCTACTCCAATACTCCAAGGCTTACATTGGTGCATCATGCAGTCAACCGCCGCAGCCCATATAATCCACTTTTCTGGACAAAAAGTACACACATTGTTAAAGCCGACCAAAGATTTATGAGCAGAAAATACTCATAATTGATTTCTTACCTTCCACTTGAAGATATTTTCGGTTTTAGATGAGAAATTGATATATTTTTCACGATAAAACCGTTGTGTTTACAACAAACATGCAGAATTTTCGAAGTGCGCATGACGTCACATAAAAATTGTACCCGCGATGCAAAAAAATCGCTCCAGATAGAGAATAGATAAAATTATGTATAAAATATCTAGATAAAAATATCCTCAGATAAATTATAGATAAAATTATCTATAAAATATGCAGTAAGTTTTAAAAAGTTTACATACGCATTAATTATTTTAATTTATTAATGAAAGAAAAATTTAATTAATTTAGGTTTCAAAATTTAATTAATTCAAAATTTCAATGGAATAAACAATATGTACATAAAATTTATATATTAAAATTATTAATTTGAAGTATATAATATAACATTAAATAATAATAACTTTTGTTCATTCTTTTTTTTATACATTATATACAATAAATCTATTAATATATTATTTATTATAAATTTTAACTGTCATGTGCATGTTTAAAATTTGGATAACTTTATCTATATAATATCTCTTCCAAAATAAGCAAAGGTAAAAGATGGCAGTATCCAATTTTTATCTACATATTATCTCGGCACTTTAGATAAATATTGTATAAATATTAGATATCGTTATCTTGAATTGTGGCATATCCACTAAATATCTGCATATACAAAAAATATCCAAAAAATATCTAGATATTGAGTTTTGTGTGCTGTGTGGGGATTATTAAATGATGATTGATGTTTTAATTTATTAAATAATAATTTATACAAATCACACAACAATATTTTGCTATTTTGTAACTTATTAATATTTTAATTAAAAGTTTATTATTACGTTGAAAAGACAGTTTTTGAATAAAAACCTTTTACATTGGATGGATTTTGAAGATGTTTCTCAGGTGAAAGAAGTATGGATCACCCCCCCCCCCCTTCCTTATTCTCCCCGGGCAGCGATCCCTGTAGCGACGGAAAGTAATTCTCGATCTATCACAAGCACAATGAGGCAGTAGTAGTAGAATCCATGTTTGCGTTGCCAGCAAATTAGATAGTTGTGCTTGAAGCGAGAAGGCAGCAGCCAGAAAGCAAGCAGAGACAGCCAACATTTCATTCTAGCGGGCAAGATTTCATTCCCTCCCTCACCAAACACTCCCCTCCCTTCCCCCCCATCTCCTTCTCATCGTACATTTTATCGATCTCAACAAGAAATTCGACCTCCAGATTTTAAGCTGCTAAAAAAAAACTTTATTTTATTTTTTTTTATTTAAAAATGAATGGTAAAAGTATTGCTTTATTATTGTGGTATGGTTTTTAAAAATTATGCATATCATTATTTCATTAAGTACAAGAAGTTTAGTTATTCTTCAGTCATTTTTTTTTTGTTAACTTCTGTGTCTGCAAATAAATAAATTATTAAAATTTTATCATAAATATGTAACGACAACTGAGGAAAAGAGAGATCGGAGAATCTTCATAAAAAGTAAAAAATCAAAAGTCTAAAGAGGAATAAAATGACAATTATAATGGACAACCAAGCATGATTTTTTTTATTGTATGATATATGAATCTGATGGATCTTGAGTTATATATCATAAATTTTTTCCAGAATTATTTTGAGCCCTTAAAATGGAGGTGAAACACTCTGTTACGAAACTGACGTGTCAAGTGTTCCCCTCCTCTTGCGTGTTAAGTTTTTATATGCCGTTTGAATCACGATTTTAAGGGTGTTAGAGATATAGCAAAAAAACAAAAAGGTCATGCTTGTTGTCTATTACGATATATTTTCATTACAATTGTTATTAATTATTATAGTTTCTATCCACTATAATATGGCGCCATTCACGAAGCATTTAGCCAGGTTTCTAACCACGTTTAATTAGGTGGTTTAACACGTAAAACATGAATAGTTAAACGTGGTTAAGCTAAACTTGGTTAAGCTAAACGTGACCCTGGCTAACTGCTTCGTAAATCGCACCTATGTAATATTGAGGGAAATATTAATAGGATATAGGATAGGATATTAAATTGCACCTATTAATATTTCCCTCAATATTACATAGGTAAAATGACGTCAAACAATGGTTATCTTACCTTACCTATAATATAGAATCTTGACAAGTAAAAAACATGATTATATATTCTTAGCAAACTCCTTTTATTACGTACTACAAAAATAAAAGTGTTTTTTGTAACGCTACATACCAAAAAGTTTAAACAAAAAAATTACAAACAACTAACTTTATTCTAATTTTTTTTCTCTCCCTTTCTCTTTAATTTTGCGGTTGAGAGTAAAGTTTGTTCTTGAAATACTTTTTTGATGTTGGTAGTTATTTCTGAAACTAGAATGAGAAAAGCTTATAGTGAAGAAAGTAGAATAGAATAGTTTTTAAACTGTATTTAAAGCTTATAGCAAATAATGAAGAAGAAAAAAAAAAGTGTGAAAGAAGTTTGTGACGTCATAAAATCTGGCACATGAGTATAGCACCTGTTTGTGATCCATTTGTGTCGTCCTTCTTTTGTTTTGCTTGTCCTAAGGTCTTCTCGCGATCTTTGGCACCTGTTTTCATCTGACTGTAAGTTCAAGAAGGTGGCCTTCTTCTCCTTGTCCAATTTGCAGAACAGGTGAGCTTTCAGATACAAATAATGAACACCTTTCAAAAAGTAAATAATGTGATTGCAACATTTTTTTATTTTAATTGTGTTAAGTTGAAAGTATTATAATTGTTTATATTTTTAATTCTAAGTTAAAAGAATTAAATTAATTAAACTGAATATATTTTTCAGTATAAAACAAATAGTAATTATTTATTATCTAATTGCAACTTGATTTTTAACATTTTTTATTTAATTGTGTTAAGTTGAAAGTATTAGAATTGTTTATATTTTTTACTCTGAGTTAAAAGAATTAAATTAATTAAACTGGATATGTATTTTCAGTATAAAATAAATAATAATTATATATTAATTATATTATAATTTAGAAAATCTGTGACCTGTTTTTTTTTAAATAATTATATATGAAAAGTCGTATATTTTTATATTTTTAATTAATAATAGACACCCTAGCTGCATGAAACTATTTTACAACGAATTTGATCTAGAAAGTCTTGGGATTTTTTTTTTACATTTTATTTCAACTCTCCATCAACCTTTAAGTGTGCAAAAATCTGTAACGTAATAGTCATGCAAATATTTAATACGCAACCCTGCCATATTATGATACAATGGCTTTTTTCCCTTAATTCTGGAAGCATTAAAGTGTTCAAGAAATCCTGAAAAAAAAAAAATACAAAATACAAAAATATAACTCTAGGTCCTCAAATCTGCAAAAAAATATAATGCAAGTTTTTCAAAAATATATTGTCACCTGTAAAGTAAATAGCGAGACAAGAAGTAGCAGAAAGTGGTAATTAACATACGCAGGAAACAACGTTAGAAAAAATTACTTCACACACTATTTTGTATAATAAAATTGATAAAATAAACCATATTATGATAAGAAAAATAGGATTGCAACTTTTCCATCATGATATTCTTTTGAAGATTATTTTTTTTATAAAAAAGTTTATAAAATATTAAAAATATACATAATCCATTTAGTAAAATGTATTTCCCTGGGGATTTAAATTAAATTTTATTGTAAATTGAATTACAGTTCAAATAACATTGTATTTGACGTAATTATATACATGACTTGGAAAAGAAAAAAAAAATTCATGTAGAAACTAATTATATAGCTTCACGTGCATTTTTAAAAGTAAATTAAAAAGGCAGCAAAGTTTAATATATTAGGTTTCATCTACTACTGTATATTATATAGTCAAAGAGAATCAAACACAATTATGCACTGAAAATGTTTCCTGTAAGCTATGTTATAGTTTTTACCAAATGCTATAGTAGAACCATCATATGGTCTGCAGCGCTGTCACTTTGACATGTGCATTCCTCTCTTATGTGCCATGTCAAAGTGACAGCGCTGACCATATGATGGTTCTACTATAGCAGGATATACAATAAATATGAACAATTGAGTCTGTTTTACAAATACTGTAATTTCATTTTATAAGTAGACCAAAATTAGCACAACTGTAACACTCAAATTTTCAAAACAAATTGATCTTGATTGCGTGACAATGCTTTTCATCTCGTCATGTTTTTTTAAGGTGTTTTTAATTACTTTAAAACAATTAACCGATCTGAGAAAAATAAATTATAGCTGAGGGTTTCTAATATTTCTAAATAAACGAATGAAAATTTACAAAACTGGAGGGGATAGGAAGAGCACAACTATTCTAATGGTCATATAAAGGTGGAAACACCCGGTACGCTTAGCTCCGCCGATTTGGTGCTAAGAAAGTCAGTTGACACACTCGCTCAAATCAAACTTCAGAACGCGTAGAATGACCGGCTGTTTTCACCTTAAGAATTAAATTTATACGTCTCTATCATGAACTTTGTAAAAGTATGTACATTAATTTGGTTAATTATTAATTATATTAAGTAATAATACATATTGATTTAAAAATCTGTAATATCATATATTGAAATATGATATTTTTAAAATAAATATCGAATGTAAATAAATTCACTAATATTATTTCACCCTCACTATTCTATATAACCATGAAATACAATATTATTAAATAAATACAAATATTGTAGTTATTATCTGTGGGCTTTCAACAAATAATATGATATGAATTTACAGATGGAGAGGTAGAGAGGGGGGAATGTGGTCTTCAAAATATTAACAAAATTTTTGGTGTTGTGGTTTCTTCTCTACATGGATAAGAAATCAATGTTATATAAGGTTGTAGTTATTCGTATTTCATCCAATCTGAAGTGAAGTAGGGGCAGGAAATAAAGATTGTGCTGTGAAGTCCCCCCCCCTCTCTCCCGTTGCCTGCAAGCATCGTCAACTAACTTTACGATATCCTGCCACCCCTTAACTTTGCTCTCCACCCCCTGGCCTGGGGGTTGCTCCTTCCACCTCTCTAGCAGTCGCAGCATAACGTCGCATTTACTTCTCTCGTAACAAATAAAATACTGCTATAAGCTACGTACAAAGTAGAAACTATAAAAGTTACTCACATGAACACCTTAAATTTTAGTTTACGCTTTTAAAACAAATTTCAGCAAATAACTTTTTATAATAATAATAAAATTAATGTTACTAAAGTTAGAAATGTTAATTATAATAATAATTATTATAATTTAAAAAATAATAGATGAAAAAGCTTTTAAAAAAAAAATGTTAAATGAAAGACAATTCAAATTATGATTAGTGTGTTGTACCTTAATAAAACTTCGTTATAAGCATCTGTCAAAGAAAAGAATATTCTTTATAAAATTTATAAACTTTTTTATTAAAAAAAGTTTATTTTAAGGTACACCTAGGGATATTGTAAACTTAAGCGCTGCCTATTTTGCTATAATTGTATCTACTAGATACAGTTTTCAATTTTAGCATATAGTTAAAAAGACCATTAAATTTATTCGATTAATATAAATTTTTTATAAGTTCAATAAGAACCCCCATCGACTGCATGTAAACATAATTGTGTTGTTAGCGTTTTTGTCATCACGAGGAATACTTGTCATATATTAAATAACCATAATTTTTCCTTTATACATAAATAAATAAATAATAAGACATTTTAAATAAAATTTTATATTTATAATGCGGCAAGTATGTTATGTTGACAACTATAATACCAAAAGGTGCCAGGCGCTACACCTTTTTTCACAAGTGCCATGCATCTAACAGCAGTTAATAAGCATTTACGTGCAGCTTTTTGCATCAGTAGTGAAGTTGAATTAAAAATAATGAGCTGCATTGTGTATGAAAGTGTTCATGCAAAAAACTATACATAAAAAAAAAACATGGATGGAAACCACCATGCAAGGACACACTGTAAGGAAAAGGATTTAAAAAGTGTAATGTTTACATCGTCGTATATAGGGGCAACGATATGTATTGTATTTGTAAATTACAGAAAGTCAGTCGATGCTGCTTCTCTTATCACTCAAACCTTGATACTATAAGGCCTATATGTATTATTATATATAGCCACTTTTTAAAACCCCTTCGGTACAAATAACATATATTATACCATTAACATGTTGAAATAATATAAAATGATGAAATAAACTACAGCAACTATATACGGAACGGATTTCGAAGTTTTTGTAGTTAATTATTTTGCATGCATTTCATTTGTTTCTTAACTTCTGTCTGTCTGTCTGTCTGTCTGTCTGTCTGTCTGTCTGTCTGTCTGTCTGTCTGTCTGTCTGTCTGTCTGTCTGTCTGTCTGTCTGTCTGTCTGTCTGTCTGTCTGTCTGTCTGTCTGTCTGTCTGTCTGTCTGTCTGTCTGTCTGTCTGTCTGTCTGTCTGTCTGTCTGTCTGTCTGTCTGTCTGTCTGTCTGTCTGTCTGTCTGTCTGTCTGTCTGTCTGTCTGTCTGTCTGTCTGTCTGTCTGTCTGTCTGTCTGTCTGTCTGTCTGTCTGTCTGTCTGTCTGTCTGTCTGTCTGTCTGTCTGTCTGTCTGTCTGTCTGTCTGTCTGTCTGTCTGTCTGTCTGTCTGTCTGTCTGTCTGTCTGTCTGTCTGTCTGTCTGTCTGTCTGTCTGTCTGTCTGTCTGTCTGTCTCTCTCTCTCTCTCTCTCTCACACACACGCACTTGACATATATTTGGTCCCTCTCAAAATGGTATTCTGTGAGAAATCGGTGGCATGCATCAAATTAAAATAAAAAAATACTTGTTATTCTAAAAATAAAATGCATTTATAAAATAATTCATATTTTAATTTTAACTAGTTGTTGTTTTTTGCAAAAAAAAAAAATAAATAAAAAAATAAAACAGAAAGAGATTTGGTGATTGGTAACAAGAAAACAAGATGAGTGAAGTGATTGAGAAAACGTTACTGAATTTTTCACAGACCGTCTAGGGAATTAAACCAAGGACCCCAGGTGTTTGATAAAGAAGCTTGGATAGGAAGTTAGTTGCGATTGAGGGGTAAAATTGATGGAAGGAATAGATTTAGCGGAGAAGGGAAAGAGAAATTTTAACTGGCTTGTCACTGAACATCAAAAATAGCATTTTTTTTTTTTTTACTCAAAATTTTTTAAAATAAAATCACGCTTTCCTACTTTTTTACTAAAATTAAAAAGTTTTTTATGCATGAAAAAAATAATACTTTTAAAAAATAATACTTAAAAAATATTTTTATAAACAAATTCCTTTCATTTTAAATAGTGTAGTGAACAAATATAAAATTGTTCTCATTACTAAAGTAATCTACATAAGTTTCCTGTAGATGAATTTTTTTCCTGTTTTACCAAAATTAAAAATGTTATTTATAATGAGAAATATATTAAAATACCTGCTAGCAGTTGGAAACTTTATAAAAAAAATAATTGCATGCGTTGCCCTAGTTATGTTCTCACTGTGTCGCATTAGTGTACGATACTAATGAAAAATAAAATATATATATATATATATATATATATATATATATATATATATATATATATAAAAACATTGAGTGAGCTACCTATATCTTTCAATTTATAGAACTTAATTTAAATCATGCAAAATAATGTATGTACATAATTTTCATATTAATATAATGTGAACTGTTTATTTTTATTTTAACATCTATATTTATGATAAATGCAGGTATTGGCATCATAAAAAAAGTAAATTAGCAGTATCGTATTGGATATAATAATAATTAATATTCTTGATGCCATTTTTACCCTTTTGAGTGTGGCTAATTGTAAGTGTTTAACCTTTTCAGTAAGAGTTACTAGCGACCGAGCTGGGGCTTATACCAGATCCCAGAACCCTTTCCTGCACTCTTTTGGGCTCCTACTACCAGATCTACACAGCCTGCAGTAAATTAGATTATATAATATATTATAATATAATAATTATTTGTTCTAAATATATTATTGAAAATACTACAATTCTTCAGAGGTAATATAATATATAAGAAATACTATATAATATATATACTGTTAAATATTGCCTATATAAATAAGAATATTATTTTTCTGGAGAATATAATTAATATTATGCATAATTATGTGTATTATTATATTACTAATTTATATATATATATATATTATATATAATATATATTATATGTAAAATAGTACATATATATATGTAATAAAAATTACGTCTTTAATAGAACATTGATAAAAAAACGCTCTTATAGCAAGTACTGCACTCTCTCTCTCTCTCTCTCTCTCTCTCTCTCTCTCTCTCTCTCTCTCTCTCTCTCTCTCTCTCTTTCTTATAGACACAAATACCCTATGTGATGACGTCTCTATCTAGGAGTGGCATCACCACATTTTTTTTAAGTAGACATAAAAAACATTAAAACAACAGTTTGCTTTTTTTATTATATAATAAAAAAGGTATTACAATAATAAATCTTTCTAAAGTGGAAGAAAAGAAGTAAAAAATAAAAACTGAGAACAATTACATAATGTTATTTGTGTTTAAATCTTTATACTTAATAAAATGAATACAAATTTATTATTAAAATAAATTTTACTTCTATAAACGTGATTTGAGTTTAATAGTTGTGTATAATATTAACTGGATTTTCTATATTATAGTATATAATAATATAATGGTAGAATTTATAGGTTGGTACGAGATTAGCCCCCAGTCAATAACTAAATGTAATCCCCAGGATTATAAAGGTAAAATGTTTATTGTTATTATGTTCTACTGTATATAATACAGTATGTATAAGACTATATCCTAGTCTGTTACTTAAATTTTATTACAGTACTTGAGGTGATCGTAAAATCATTTAATACACAATTTTATGTATTTATCATATATATAAATAAATTACATCAGACATTGATATTGTAAAATAATATCTGAATTTTGCTAAATATAATATTAAATGAAATCACATCTGTGTTCATATTAGATGCAGTACATTCTAATGAAAAAAATAATTTCAATTATATAATAACATAAAAAATGCATTAAATTTATTTATAGATGTTTAGATGCAACATTTTAATTACACTTGAAATTTGCTCTATTTCTTACATATTATATAATAAATAATAAGTGAAAAATGATATGTTAAATTTATCTGAGAATTTTAGGTTCAAATGCTGTAATTGACTTATGTTGAATTATTTTGCTCAACTACTGCATTGTATTTGTCTTATATTATTACAGGTTAAAACTTTTGTATGTTTTTGTTTATCTTTTGTTTTTAAAATATAAATTATTATCTTGAAGAATATTATGTGATCTGTAGCGGCCGACAGGGTTAAACATGTAACCTTGGCTGGTACAAAATTCTGTATTAAAATATAACAATAAAAAAAAATCAATCACTAGTATCACTACGTTCACCTGATGGTGTTTAATACGGATCCGTTGACGACGCTTCATAAGAAAAACATTACTATCCGTTATAAACGAATCCATATTAAACACCGTCATTTAAACGTAATGTATTGTTCATTTTATTTCAGATTTGTTCTAACAGTTCTAACGCTCAAAATTTAGGGCAAAGACGTTTTATGTAAGCCATGGATGTTAATCTTTTTGTTAAACAGAATTGTACACAGAAAAATTAGTGATTTCTCTAAAAGAAAATGCAGTATATTCAGTATAAAATTATGAATCATACCACAGTAAATATGGACAACATACTGTATGAAAAAGATTTATTGTAGAAATAAATAAAGGGTACCAAATTATGCTACTCTGAATTTTTTTCAGATTTTTTTGAGACTTAGAACTATTTTTAAATAATTATTGAAAGTGCGACCACGCCCCCTGGAGGATTTAATCCATTAATCCAGTCTCTATCATTTTTTTTAAGGATTCAGGGGTGCCAACTGAAATCACAGGAATTTCAATAATTATTTAAAAATAGTTCCGGGTCTCAAAAAAATCTGAAGAAATTCAGAGTAGCATAATTTGGTACCCTCTATTCATTTCTGCATTAAAATTTTTTCATAGTATGTTGTCCATTACTAATTTTGATCACAAATTAAAAGCCTTGATAAATGATTCATAACAACTGACGTTAAGAAGGGTGTTTTGGATCAACAATACTTCTCCGTGGGTCAACTCAACATATCAAAGAGTGAGAAGGATACTTATATATTCCTCCTCCTACTCTCAGTAACAATCACTCATGGTCGAAATATTTACTTGTTCTGGGTATATAAATGATAAACATAACATATGAGAGGAAAAGGTTGACAACGTAACTAGAGTTTCTGATATCAAACTGAGGGTGTTGACTATGTGCGAGTTTCTCTGGTATAGTCTGTCGCTTCACTCCACTTGCCAATGTTAGTTCGATGATCCCGTTCTCAATGATGCTAGCACGTCATGCATCACCAGCGCAAATACCCACGCCTCGCCAGCAAACATTTTCACCCTCCCGTCTCTCTCTCTTCTCTCCCACACATTCTTATTTTGATACTCGACTCTTATTTCTCTCTCTTTATCTTTAATTTCAGGTCTCTTATTTCTAAATAAAAAAAAAATCACGTAAGATTTGATTTCCTGTGTGTTTCGTGATGGTGTTTTATGTAATATGGCTTCAAAAATAACAATGTTCTTTGTAGGGTTGATGACAAGGTTAAGTGTATATAAGGTTTCATTTAATTAAATACTCTAATATTAAATTCTCAAAGAAAATCAATTTATAGATATTAAATATATATAAACTTATTTATTATAAAATATTTAAAGATAAAATTGGAGAGATATTTTTTTCTAAGGAAATATCAATATAAAAGGTAAAAAGTTTTAATAATTACTAATTAGTAACTCACTCAACAAAGGTTTAAAAGATAAAACTTTTGTTGTATATTCCTGAAGAAGCAAACCATTTTAATTCCTGTAACAAATGAATTGCAATAATCTTGTTCTATAATGAGAAATTTTGTTACAACAATGAAGTCATGTCATAATTGTTTCTTTTATAATATTTACTCAAGACTCAAATTCCAAGAATTGACAAAGTATAAACAGAAATTAATTATCTTCTATATTTAATAAAGTCTGTTGTTATTGTTGCTTTTAAAACTACCATTGTTTTATTAGCTTTGTGTATAATTTTATCTTGTAAACTTATAAGGATTATTAATTTTTTTTCTTTAAAATAAAGACATTTAAAAATAAATCTTGTGTATACATTTATGTTTGAACTACAATAGAAAAAAAAAAATATTGGAATTTATTATTTCGTAATTTATTCATTGATGGAGTAATTTTAAAGGCTCCAGATTTCTTTCTTTATGTTAATTATATGTGAGGATCGAATTGTAGTGAGATGACACAGCAATGTGAAAGTGGGAGAGAAATACGAGTAAGGCATCAACAGTCTCCTCCAAAAGGAAGTTAGTGGGAAAAAGAGTGTGACGTTAAGAAAGTGAACCCCTCTCTTGCTGAGAAGTAGTGACTACGAGGAAAGAAAGCCCTCCTCTCTTCTGTAGCTTTAGGTAAACAGACTAGCGAGAAGGGTTGGAAGAAGGTGGAAAAGGGATGAGGGTGGAAGCAAACATCCAGGGCGAAGGCGACGACGCAGAACCGTTGGTGTCAGGGAGGGGATGGTGTAGGGGGTGAGGAATGGCAGTAGAAATGGAGCTGAAGAGCAAGTGACGTCATAAGAGCCATATGCACAAGCAAAGAAACCCTTCAAATCTTGCTACCAAAATATTCAATGATTGCACTGGTATTAATTAGTTACATATTACTCTGAATTTTTTTATTGTTGATCCAATTTTTATGATTTTGATAGTGAAACATTGAATAGAAGAAATTTTATTGTAATGCAATTCTTTTTTTTTTATAAAATTGATAGTAATTTTTATATTTTTTACAAAAACATTTGGATATGATATTATACTTAAGTTGTTTGTCTACAAAAAATATAATAATAATCTTGATATATTGCTTAAATTTTTACGTGAAGTAAACAAACGTATAAGTCAAAGTAGCAATTTACATTTTAATTCTCATGCTTTGACAATTGGTGCTGTAAAATATATAAAATGGGTGATATTTTCGAAAAATTTATCCCGAAAATTATCCTCATTGATTCAGAATGACACTAAATGTGGTTAATGAATAATGAAAAAGCTAGATAACTTCATGCGTGAATCGCGCCTAATGTATTTTTCTATAATAGCAAAAAGATATTTAAATTTTAGAATGCAAATCAGGTTAAGAATGTTAAGAATTCACGTTTAAATGTTAGATATTAAATAGATTTACAGTACTTTTAATTTTCGCCTTATGGTAAAGAATTTTTAGAACTCGGTACATTAAATGGACTAACTTAACCTTATTTCTAGTACATTGGTACTTTTAAGTAAAAATTTTGCACTGGACGATATAAAGTACAACAAATTTGCTCAGAATAAGTGTCTTAATTTTATTGTGTTGTAACAGTTACTGGGTAATAATTTTAAAATGCTCATCCTTGCAGGTATGCAACTTGTTGTGCAGATAGGAAGAGAAAGTTGCAGATATTGCAGGTGCTCAAAATTTTATCTCAATAATTTATGGTTTTTTCTCTTTCATTAAAAACATAAATATACAATAATTAACAGCATAGAGCAATAACAGTAATTAGATATCAGTTGTTTTCTTCCGCCATGAATTTCAACTCCACATCAGTCGGAGGGTAAATTTACCAACCTTCATGAAATTGAATATTTGTATAGCTAGGACCTCGAGTTACCGTTTTTTTTTTTTTAATTGAACCCTCTAACATTATTAAAATTTAAGTGAAAGCCACTGTGACGTCCTAATCATGCTGCATGACTATGACGTCACAGCGTTCTGAAGCACGATTTTAAGGTGTTAAGGTGGATTTTCATGAGCGACAACGACGATGCGGCGCGATTTGACGTAAAAGCTGCGAAATCCTACGCGCCGGCGAATTTGCTTGTAATCGCGTTAATTACGATGCTCTTTTTCTTTTAATCGCCCAATATGGCCTCCAATGGATGTTACAGCAAGTGCGCTTTTTTCGCGTCACGTCGCAGGCTGGAAATCGCCCATGAAAATTCACCTTTAGAGAGTTTAAAAAAATATATATTGACAATATATATTTTATTTTATATTTTATGCAATAAAAATATCATTAAGGTTGTCCATTTTTACCAAGAGCAAAATAAATTTCCAGCATATAAATGTAAGAAATGCAGTGCACAATATTGACATAATGTCTTGTAGAGCTGGTGACATCCGTTACAAGAGGTGGATTGTCACCAAAGAAAGTGTTTGAGAAAAGATGCGCTCGGGGTAAAAGGTAAGACACAAAGAAAAAGAAGAATTACGAGCCAAATCCATTTTCTGTCTAAAACTAGATTCTCTCTAAAGCCTAGCTTAGAGCAAGATAAGAGACTTTAATTTTTTTTGTTCTCCTCTTACTACGTTTACTTAGCCTGGAGTCTGTGTATATATCTTTCTATCATGACTTTAATTTAGTGCCAAGGTGCTATTTTTCTTCTCCTTTTTTTTATATATATTCATCTAGTAAACTGGCTATCCAAGTAATTTATCATGTTGTAAATTTGTGGATTTTTTATCATTTTAAAGTTAGCCTAGTCTCAATCTTTACTTAATTTTTTGTTGATATTTAGTTATTTACATTTGATTTTTTTACTATCGGGGGCGATTCACGAAACAGTTTTCCGGAAATATGTTCAGCTTTATCACTAACCACGGATGGTTAGCACCAGCCTAATTCAAAATTCAAATACACGTGGTAAGTGAGAAAGAAAAAAAGAACTTCCTTCGATAAATCGCTCCTATTAAGGGGAAGTTAACACGCCGACAATGTTAAAAAAAAAATACCACATATATGAAAATTATGAAAAAAAATTAAAATGTTCTCCTCTACATCCCCTATCATTAGCTAAAATATCAAGTATACAAATTCGAGTTAGTTTTTGAGTTATGAATTTTAAAAGTTGACTACTTTAACATGGAGAAATGGATCTTCCATATTAAAGTAGTCACTTTTAAAAATTCATAACTTCAAAACTAGCTTGAAAGCTTGAATTTTCATACCTGATATTTTAGCTATTGATTATAGGAGATGTAGAGGAGAACATTTTAAATTTTTTCATAATTTTCTTGTGTGGGATTTTTTTTTTTTTTTTTTTTTTACATTGGGCGTGTTTTCTTCCCTTTATTATGTATACAAAAAAAAATACTTATAAATTATATAAACAGAAAACTTTTTGTAATCTTTGCTTGGTGTGTTATATGTTTAGTTCATAGCATAGTATATCAATAAAATTTTACATAAAAAAACTGGAAATTGTTATACTATTTTACAATTCTATAAATTCCTTCGACAAAATAATATTCAAAACAGTTATAGGGAGGGGGGATAAGCTATATAATTTTACAATATTTTCCATTCAATTTTTGTATGAGTGACTGATTATACAATATTTTGAAATTTCAAATTTAAATCTTAAATAATACTGAAAAGAAAAAAAAAATCATTGAAAAATATATTTATTTTATAGAATTCAATTTTAATATATAATTTATAAAATATACATGATAAAGAAAATATTGACAAGAAGGAAGGTCTTAAGAATGGAATCTAATGAGTGTTAAAAGCCCTTCAAAAACACCCCAACACCTCTTGGGATGAATATCTTTCATCCATAAGGACTTGACCTATGGTAATACACTGAATATAAATTCAGAGCAAATTAATATACATTCATACCCACTCCAACTATACATAATAACAAGGAGAGAGAGAGAGAGAGAGAGAGAGAGAGAGAGAGAGAGAGAGAGAGAGAGAGAGAGAGAGAGAGAGAGAGAGAGAGAGAGAGAGAGAGAGAGAGAGAGAGAGAGAGAAAATATTATAATCAATTTTGAATATATTTTTAAGTAGAGATAACGTTGATCAGGTGTTCGACATAGTCCTCTTTGATTAACATGTATAAACCTTAACAAATTCACAAAAATTCAGTATTTTTTTTCAGAGGCAGATATTAGTGCAAAAAAGCTATAAAAAAAGTTTCAAAACAACTTAACGATTTTTTTTAAATTAAAATTTTAGTTTGTCTCTCCATGGGAAAGATCTATGCTGAAAATTAAAAAAATTAATTAAAAAATTCGACTAATTAAATTGTTTTTTAAATTTTTTCTATGGCTTTTAGGCACTAATATCTGCCTCTAAAAAAATTTCAGAATTTTTATGAATTTGCTAAGGTTGCACTTACATATTAATCAAAGGAGAGTACGTCGAACAACTGATCGGTGTTATCTCTACCTTAAAGTAGTTGAAAACCTTATAAATAAACATTCTTTATTATTCAAAAAAATATATGTGAAATTACAGTGTATAATATTAAGGTTTGACAGTCAATATAAAAGATTAAAAACCTTTATTGTATTATGCATGCAAATTAAACATGTATAGACGCGTCTGATATATATAGAGACTTTGAGTGTAGATTTGTTGTGTAAGAGAGGAATATTTTATCAGAGCTGGGTCTATATAGAAAGGACAAAGGATTGACTGAAGAGAATGGTACTTGAGTTGTCTACATCGTAATTCACAAAGAAAAGGTATGTGCGTGTACTCAAACGTGACTTCATCTTTGTCACATTTACTCCACTTCATTTATTCATTGACTTTTTTTACCATGGGTCAAATTTTCAATAAAAATTAAAAAATATAAAAAAAAAAAAATAAAAAATAAAAAAATTTTATCACAGAAATTGATAAAGGGTGCAAAGTTATAATATGCTACTCTGATATTTTTTAGAATCCGGGAAATATTTTTAAAAAATATTGAAAGTACGCCTCTAGACGCCTTTCTTAATAAATGGATTAGACCTAAAAAGGGCGTGGGTTCAAACCCGGCCTCGGCAAAACTTTTTAGCAATATTTCTCAGCCTCTAAAAAATCTGAAAAAATCAGAGTAGTATAACTTTGCACCTTTTATTCATATCTGCAATAAAAATTTCTGTCGCTTATATTGAAAGATAGTAATGTTATTATAGTTCGTTCGTAACGGAAGTATTTTGTATCATATAAAATACAATTCAGCATTGTTTGTTGTATAGATTGACATTCATTGTATATAATGGATGTTATATTTTATTTAAGTTGTAATTGATGTAACTGAAACATGTATCCAAAACCTGGACTTGATTGTATTGGAACCATTAAAAAAAATCAAATCCAATTCATTTTTGACGAACGAGTTGTATATACACTATAATAGATGTACAATACCAATAAAAAAAACACCATTTGCTCGCAGGTAGCATTAAATTGTAATTTTTTTATTGTTGATTGTTCAGAGGTTCCATGTACTGTAGTACAAAATTCTGCTGGTACTATTCAATCATTCCATACATTGTAGTGTCCATAAATTGTATGATACTTGAATATTGTCTGGGATGCTATATTTAGAAAAGAAGTTATTTAATCAATGTTTTTCTTACCTCAATTTATGATAAAGTTCATCGAAAAAGTTACAATTGGGTCCGACTACTCATTATTTTTAAATGGTAAACCTAAAATATTTTTAGACAACATATATAATATATATATAATTGAAAGATGAATTTAAAGATAAAAAGATTTAAAGATAATTCAAGAATTTGCTTCTACCTGATCAGGTAAAAAAGAAATAAAATTATCTAGTTTTTATTTATTAACTTTCTATTGTTTTTTAAATGCTGATATGAATATATTTTTACAAATATTCTCTTCAGTCTGTTTGATAAACTTCCAAATTTGTATAGTATATACATAAAACCTTTATACTAAGCTTTGCATAAATATGTTAAAAATCTATATTATCCTATTTCGCATTTTTATTATGTTGAATTAAATTATTTTGAATGCATGTATACTGAAAAGATAATACCATCTGTTAAGGATGGTATCCTGAAAAAATTCATGGAGACTGGAGATTTAATATTTTGTTAATAAGTTTAAGTAATCATCTTTTTGTTTTGCAAAAAGAGAAGTGTTCATTGCTCATGTAAATACATCATTGCCTCACATTATTGAAATTCATTTTTTTTTATATAAATTAATATTCATTTATTATCCATATGATAATATAATAAATATTACTTATTAGTGTTATTAGTCTTTGTAAGAGGAGCACTGTATAGTACACAAACACTGATAATCCTACTTGAAATTGCTCATTAAAAGTGCAATTATGCAACCTCGTATACTCCAGTTATTGTATGAAAGATATTAAGCACTCTATAATATACTTTGAACATAAAATGCTCATACTAAATCAATTGCATCAGCTGTAGTGGAAGGAAAGACTGCTATTAACAAAGTGAATGGTATAAAACAATAAATCATAATTATATAAATATAGCTAGAACAAATTTCTTTTAACAAAAACCATTTATCTGTTTTGAGTAGGTTAAAAAAAAATCTCTTGGCAATATGTCAAAGCTTATTAGTCTAAATTATAAACTATTAAAAAATATTTATATGTTTTTCTTTTAAAATATAATTTAAAGACTAATTAATATTTTTATACATTATATTCTTTGTAATTTACAAGCATTGATGATACCTTAAATTAGTCTTACTATATTTAAACCTATGCTAAGCGTTCTTATTTAAGGGTAAAAAACTATTTCTTTCTCAATAACATATTAAGCTAATGAGGTTCTTCTTAACTTTGGTTCATAGTAGAAGCCGTTGGTTGTGCGTGTAAGATAAGAAGTGTAATGAGTAATTCATTCTCGGCTTGTCGCCGCAATAAGGCATGGTGTATATGAAGCAGAGCGTACTACGCAAACCGCGCCCCCTCCTCATACTCTACTTTATATGAGAGCAAAGAGCTTATTAGACATTCATATCACGGTAGCTTCGTATATAATAATAAGAAGAAATATACCAAGTTATATAACTTCAATATAGAACTAAATAGGCTCGATTCACGAAGGAAGTTATCTAGGTTTCACTTTTAATGCCCAGCCTAAATTAATAGCGCTAACCGTGGTTAGATTAAGAAAGCTAGATTACTTTCAAAGTAATTTTATAAATCTGAAATACTAAAGGGTAAATTCTTTTCCATGTCGAGCGGGGCTTGGTGGGGCGAGAAAAGCGCACTTGCTTCAATCTCGTATGGCGGCCATGTTGGTGATAAAATCGCTCCCCACAAGGCGTAGAAATTCCGAGCCTTTGATTGGCTGCGGCACGCGATTTTCTCACTTTCCCCGCTCCATGGAAATGTACTTTAATAACAATATAAACGCATTTTTGTTTGTAATATAACAATGTTATCATTTAGTATTATTTTCAAACCTTACTTCATGGTTACTACTTCCAGTTTATAAAAAATTTAAGACTAACGGAAATGGAAGAGCAAGTTTATGAAGACCGTATACTAGAGTAAAAATAAGTTTTTTATTTTATGAATTCGGAAGTTACAATAATTAAATTAAATATCATTTTAGTGTCAGCTACATAATAAATTATATATATATATATCTTCAAAACACATACAAGTTCAATTTTTGTTTATCTTTACTGTTTTTACAAATATCTATAATTCCATATAATAATATATGTCTCTAATAAAATATAATATATTATAATTAATACTTAGTCGGAAAGCCAAAAGAAAATAATTGGAACAAAAAGAAATAAATATATCAAATAAGAACTGGAAAAAATAAGCGATTTTTTTTTTTTTTTTTTTTTATCCCTTAAGCTTTACCAAACCCATAATTACTTAACATCAAATTGTTTTTCCTCCACCCTCTAGGTATTTTACAAAACATAAAAGAGTATAAAAGTGAATTGTTGTTTCATAATTTGCTCCTTATACATCATTGGCTTACCATAAACTTGGCAATTAAATAAAGTAAATCAAATTTGCGTTACAACGAAGAAAATTTTCTGGTAAAAAGAACAAGGCAATGTTTTGACTTGGCATGTGATTGGTATTTGTAAAAAATATAACAAAGAAGTTGGTTATTTTCATGGATTACATTAAAATTATATAATATTGTATGTTTTATCATTATAATGTTGCAAATAGGCTTTGAGATTAATTAGATATACTATTAAAAATATTTTTAAAAATTATTATAATTTTTACTCCTAAATGAGCCTTAGCTCGCGGCGGAGTAATAAGTAGGGATAAGGTAAAGAAAGGATGGTGGTTACGGCCTATTACGCGTCCCAGCATTCGCTGAGGTGAAACTGAGGGAACTGTGGAAAACCTCAGTCAGGACGGTCACCTTTACTTTTTATCAATGAACCAATATGATGTCCGAAGCTTGTTGGGGAACCACATACATGTGCATCACTGCACTGGGTGAAAAGCGAGACGAATTTACCCCAGGGAGTGAGCAACGTAATTTTGACTTGAAACTGTCACTCATCCAATTTACTTAATTACTTAAGTGCAAGTTCACACACCCTTATTTTGAGTTTGAAACTTCACTGTCTACTTTAGATATCAAGCAAAATCAATAAAAATGTAATATTTCTATATTATTATGTAATATTTATAATGGATCGGATAAAAGAAAATTTCTTGTTGAAATTCAATATTTTTTATTTGAACCTTTTTGATTGTACACAACAACGTATTTTCAAGTCATTCAATTAAATTAATTTTATTACTTTCGCACATTAAATATATTCAAGCCTTTTGTGTACTAGCTTATTATGTACATAATAATTAATACAAAATAAATATATGAAAATTAAAAATTATCGTAATATACAATGTTGTTGTTTATGTTAATAATCTATAAGTCAGTATAATTTCTTTAATATTTATGCATTTAGAAACTATAATGTTAGAAAATAAATAAAATTGTAATACTTTTGGCAAAGTATAAGCCTCCATTGTGTGTGTTCATAAAGTATAATTCTTGATCTTTAAGATCAGTTCTTGTTCTTAAATATTTGGCACCCCCCGAAATTTAATCCACGTCACTGGACTTTTGGACAAGTGCCAAACATTAGGTCGGTTCTTTGTTCGACACTTTCACCATCCAGCCCGTCACATCGGAAATTTTAGGAACTATATTGAATTTGAAAAGAAGAAAATTCTAAACTTTAAGTTCACTACAAACAAAAACTTCGTTTATTGTAATATTTATATGTACAATTATATATTGTTTTATTATATATAGTATATTATGTACAAAATATGTACAAAATTTGTAAAATTAGGATAAATACAGTTTGTATTATGAGCCACTGGCAATTCAAATGTTTACCCTTACTTGTACACGTATAATGTACTTTACATTGTGTAAACGGGGGATTATATACTCGTCAGGTTTTTGTGAAAGTTTTTTTAATGTAGTTCATAATGTTTATATTCAAGAGTGAAATGAGTAAAATCATTTGAAAAAAATGTAAAGGAAATTACAAATAAAATCAAATATAAATTTGATAATTTTTATTTTATTTTATATAGTACTAAATTTTACAATTGTATATTTAATGGTGCGATTCACGAAGCAGCTATCCAGGTTTCTAACCACGTTTAGCTTAACCACGTTTAACAAGGTGGTTTAACACGTAAAGCAGCTATAGTTAAACGTGGGTAAGCTAAACGTGGCTAGAAACCTGGCTAACTTCTTCGTGAATCGCATGACCCAATAAAGCTCCTTCATTTTTACTATATACCTGCAATTTCAATATAATTGATGCAAAAATTATACTGGGTGGTAAAAAAAAAAAAGATGATGATGATGATATGAATTTTCTTTACAATTTCTTAAAATAAAAATTTTTCTCTTCACTGTAAGCGACTTTCGTACAACCAAATTGTTATTTGCTTATTTTTAGTCATTAAAAATGTGTTCTAAATCAGCTGTAAGCAAATTCAATGGCCTTGGCTTGTAAAAGATAATGGATGAACAAAATGGGTAGGATTTTTTTTATTTTTTATTATGGGGTGAGGTATGCAAGATGGTATGGTGATGATGGTAATTCCAACATGCAAGGAATATGGTGATTTCGGGTCAAGTATGACTATGAGGCGTGGAGTGCAAAAATGTATGTTGTTGATGCAGGCGCCAACATGAACAAGATGACACAGTGAAGCGTCGCGTGACCAGGAACAAATTGTGATTGTGGGGATGCGGTGAGGCGGAATGATATTTTATGAATTAAAATTGACTAGGGAAAGGGAGGTGTGGCGCAGTGCGCTTGATCGGGTCTCGTCAGATCACCGAAGTCAAACAACGCCAAGCATGGTTAGTAGTTGGATGGGTGACCATTTTCAACAAAAAACATTTTTCCCATCCAGGGGTAAATCGTTGCGCTTTTCCACTGAGTGGTACCCCTGGCTTTGGACCATTGCACTTCTGGTTCATTGACAAAAGCTGTAGCGTCCATTCTGGCTGGGGTTTCCGCGTTTCCCTCAGTCGCAGGCAAATGCCGAGATGGATTGCAAGGTCATGGCCGCCTCTGTTTCGGAAGAACCCACGAAACGTTCAAGTGAAGGTTGCGGAAGGTTCGGGGTTTCAAACTTAGTGAGTTAAGTATAGAAGTAAACCCAGTTAAGGTTTGATAAAAAAAAGGTTAAGAAATCAAGACGATTAATTAATAGTTTGGATAGGGATATTTACTAGGACGTTAGGACAGACAATTTGAGCGGAGCTTCATGACGAACGGTGCCTGCTGAGCGCGTCCATTACCGCGTGGAAGTCCCATAGTATAATATATGAGGATCAAACTATTATACTATATAGCATAAAAGCAATTCGGGTAGAAGGTTGTTGTCTATATAAAAACAAGATAATAAAACGACCTTTACTAAAAAGTGGAAATAAGCTAGTTTGACCCTAAGGGTCTCAGTTATATATGTATTCTCTAATATTAAAAAGCATTAAATTATCATTGCATGTACATACAGTATAAATGAACATCAGAATAAATTATTAATTCAATAGCTTGAAATAACAAGCACTGTTTGTCTTTGAAATAACCAAAAAAAATTACAGTAATAGTTGCAGCACACGTTTGAAACAAACATGGTAATTTATAAGTTTATACATAAAAAGTTGTAAAAAAAACAAAACAATTTTTATATTAATTCTTGAGCAATAAAAAAATAATGGCACTAAAGCTGTATATTTAAGAAAGAAGAAAAAAAAAGGGGAAAGATTGGAAACTTTGATCTTGCGTTAGTCTGTATATGTTCAATATTACACAAGCAACTTTATCATGCATAGAAATCGTATAACTTATTTTGTCATCAAGAAGTATTTGCTCTTATAAGCATATAAATTGTCATTGCGCAATGTTACTGCTGCCTTTGCAGATTTTATAATAATATTTGTAATAGAACATTTCTCTTCACTTCGCCTTGCAAATTCAATTTAAATTACTTATAGACTAGCTACATGTTTTTCAAAACAAATACTTTTAATATAATAATAATAAATTGAATTAAATTTTTACAACCGTCACTCGGAGAAAAATATTTTTAATATTATTGAATATAAATTAAGCCTAACTTGTTATTAAATTTTTGCTCAGGTTGAATCACGGTACTATAAAAATAGCATGGTATTTTTATAATGTACATCTTGTTGCCTTGGAAAATTTCTAATTGCAACCTCGTTCATTGTGAGTTTATAACATGGTGATAAAAGGTGGAAACTCCCGGTACGCTTAGCACCACCGATTTGGTGCTAAGAAAGTCAGTTGAAACATTCGCTCAAATGTTTCCGATCGTGTTTTTTTCGAACAGCTGATTGAATTAGCACACGATTTCAATGCAATTTTTGAATTTCGTGGTTAAAACAATTGACGAGCGCAATAATTATTTGTGCACTTAGCACCTTAGCACCGAGCTTAGCACCGAGTTTGGCCTCTCCAAACTTCCGACCAATCAGAACGCGTAGAGTGGGCGGCTGTTTTCACCTAAAGAGTTTGCAAACGGAAAGTTTCTAAGGCAACGAGTGTACGTTCATTGTTCCGGATGATATTATATTACGATATTATTGACGAGAGACATTTTCCAATATGAGAAGTGTACCGACTATCCTGAATGAGTTTTCTTGTTCCCACATTACAATTGCTGGATAAATTACAGTAACTAAAAGTATATTTATGCAAATCTTCTCTTTCTCGCCAGATAAGATCTTTCCAAAGATCATCAGAGCTGCTGTGAAAAATTCTACAAAACTAAAATAAATAAAAATAATAAATTATTTTATATTTTGTAAAAGAAAATATATTTATTTTAGCTACAAAATCTCTGTGATAATATTCTGAATAATATTATAAGTTAAAATTATTTTAATATAAATTTATTATCTTGAAACAAACAATAAAATTATAAAAATTTTGAATATATATTATATAGAAATATTGTACAAAATGTTATATTTAAATGACTTTTTTTATACTTTAAAATGTTTTTTATGAATAATAGATGTTAAAGTGTTTAATAATCATAAATGCTTTAAATGTGAAAAAAAAAAAAAAAAAAATGGAAGCAAAAATCTTTAAAAAGGATATGAAAAAATGCTAAAAGTGTTTTGTGTTTCTTCATGAATAAAAATGCTTAAATTTGCTTAGTCAGTCGTTACAGAGAAAAATTTTCTGGAGAGAAGGCGTTCTTAGTTCTATAGCGTGATAAGCAAGTTGGAGAGAGAGAGAGAGAGAGAGAGAGAGAGAGAGAGAGAGAGAGAGAGAGAGAGAGAGAGAGAGAGAGAGAGAGAGAGAGAGAGAGAGAGAGAGAGAGAGAGAGAGAGAGAGAGAGAGAGAGAGAGAGAGAGAGAGAGACGAGTAAGAGACTGGGGTTCTTCAGACATGAAATTAATTTCATTATGACGACGGTGTTAGCAAAAAGAACGAACTCCCTTCCCTCTTGAATTTCAAATGTCCAAAAAAATCAGACAATAACACACATCTTAAGTTCTTTCAATTAAAATATATCAATTAAAATGTGGAAGAAAAAGTTCAGCTAAACAAGTAAGGTATGTCTGAACCTAACAAATTTTTTCAGTAAGTTTAAAATGACTTTGTATCTGGTAATAATATATGTTTTACAATTGTTACTAACCAATTCATTGACTATTTATATTAATTCTAATGTGCTTTTTCCGTCATAGGTACATTGGAATTAATCAATTAATAAAATAAACGTCATCTGATAGAGATAACATCTTGTCTACAGACTTTAAAAATCTAAAAATATTTATATATTTTAAACTCCCTTATCAAATATTTCTTCAATGAAGTGTTAAGTACAGTTAATTTGAGTTATACATTTGCCAAATAAATTGAGACTTTTCGTACCCATGATAATATAATATTTGATTTTTATTAAACAATTAGCAAATTGTATCTTGGAAAAAATTTTATAAATACTTTACATCACTTTCAATTCAATTACTAAATTCTTAATATATATAAATAATTAAATATATATATATATATATATATATATATATATATATATATATATATAATTTATTAATTGAGTATCTCTGTGTAAATTTGAAATAAAAATTTTACGATATTTGGTTGAAATTGTTGAAGTTTCTGTAATAATTGTATTGTGCATAACGAATTAAGTATGGGGGGATGGGAAGGAATTATTTTATATCAACCGCTACCTCCCCCCAGATACGAAAATACATTAATTAAAAGGTGCTACCAACCCCATCCTCGTCTATTATACTTGCCCACAGTTCCCCAAATATGCGAGATGGAACCTTTCCCAACCCCCATACTCTAAAACCAAACTCTTGTCTAGAGCATAGGTATTTAGCAATAGTTGAGCATTTGTAGACAATCAGGGTTAATTTCAATGATTCCCCAAATACTGATTCCAAAGATTCCTTTTCTTTATTAACAAATTTTAATCAGGAAAAAAAGCAATTCTATGGAAAAGCTATGCAGTAGCATATTTAAAATTCATTAATAATAGGTAACTAGAGAACTACCTTTAATTCCAAACATTTAACACTAATACACTAATAAACATTTAACACTAATAATCATTAGCAATTTACATGATTTTAAGTATAATATACTTTTATACATATTAATCGAACTAGCAAATTAACTGATAATTAGTTGAAAAGTGATAAAGTTAATGAATCAATTTAGTTGCTAACGAAGTTACCAAATCTTTCAATGAGAACATTTCTCGGTTAGATTATACATTAAAATAAAACAATAAATGTTTACACTATATATAATATTCTGTAGATAATATTTGAAATTCTACTGCATTTTAGTAATTTGGTTTTGTATATTGGTAAGACAAGATTATGTAAGATCTAAGTACTAACAAGATAAAGTAAAAGCACGTACGGAATTAGCTCTACAGAAAGAGGGAGGTATGGACGATATAACAGCTAACTATACTTTAACGTAACCAATGAAATAATATTTTAACAATTTTCAACCATGTAGTAATGGGTTATATAAAATAGAGAGGTTTTTTAAAGGTTAGGATGAAGTATAGTTAGTGATGCTTAGTCTCAAGCAAGTGAAGTTGCCTTTGAAATTGGCTATCCCACTGGCAGCGTGTTCTGATGATTATTATGGCAATGTGCTAACACGGTCGAGAAATGCACGTGATTTGGTCATCATTTCCACCATATAATATTGTACACAACTTTTTTTTTTTCTTCTTTTTTTAAATTTAACTTCTCAACTTTATATTACTCTAACTTTATGTTAGGAGTGCAAAAACGTAAATAAACTTTTTGAAATTATTTGTAATTTAAAATGGAAAAATGTTTTTTTTTTTTAAAAAAAAAACTCTTACATAATTTTGTATTAATTACTCAAGATTAGAATTGTGTAGTGAATGTTTTTGATTTAATTATGAATTATTCAAGTAATTATTACTATAAATACATACATTACTTTATACCATGTAAAACATATTTAAATGTAAAATTGTGCGGTAAATTATAAACCATTATAATGTTTACTGAAAAGAGTAAATAATAATTATATTAAATAAAATTCAATGATTATTTATACATAATTAATTAGAATTTACAGAGAATTATCCAGGTTTCTCACTAACCACGTTTTGTGTCATTGAATTAGAGTAGCGTTAACTGCGGTTATTGGAGAAAGCTGAATAATTTTCTGCATATTTAACTCTTTTAAGAATCGCCCTCCGAAGTTTTATTATATACTTATTTCTGTAACATTAATTTTACGATTAAAAGATAACCCCTTTTATATCTTCTGTTATAGATATACACTGTGCATGGTTTAAGATAGATTTAGGGTGGTAAATTAACAGTGATATCATTGCAAGACATGATACTGCATAAAGAGAGAGAGAAGAGCAACAGAGGGGAAAATATACATCAGATCACATCATATGCAATGACTCAGTTTAGCCTAAGGATGTGTAAAATCTACGTATCTAAATAGAATAAACTACAAGGGGAAAAGGAAAAAAAAAATTATGTCAATGAATTGAGAAAAAAAAATCAATTATTTCTTTGAACATGGCTCAAGATAAATTAGTATTGTCAAACTGATGCTTAGGGGCATATGGTAAGGGGAGGTTAAGGATATATAATATGGCAAGGATTTAAATTTGTCTGGTTTACTTACATGCTGTGACTGGTGTGAAAAAAAAAATTACCCCAACAAATGGATGATATCTGTGCAGTTGAATATGTGTGTTATAATAACGAGATGATTTCAAAAGAAAATTGGTGGGGAGAAAATTTCATCACAATAAATCTTGTAGCAAAATGTGCATGAACACAAATAGGGGGAGCTGACTTTTTGTTGTCTATGAAAATATATGCCAGGTGATTTTTTGAACTTCCTGATATTTAATGCAATCTATATTGCAAATAAAATATATTATTACAGAAAACAAAATAATTAATAGTAAAGTAATATGAACTCATATTTCTTTGAATTTGTTAATGGAACTTAGATAAAAGATTATAATACCTTCCACATCTCTCTCTCTCTCCATCCTCCATCTCCATCTCTCTTTCTCTTTATCATCTGACAAACCTATGTATTTTTTTTTCTATTATTAAACAGAAAACTAGATTAAAAAATACAAAGCACAACCTACGTGATTTTATTTATTGCAGAAATAAATAGAGGATATATAATATTATGCTACTCTGATTCTGTTTTTAGATTCCACAGGAAGTACCGTAATATTGTTAATAAACTTATAGATTTCGAGTTCAGTTTTAAACTCACGTCTATTACATCCCACAACGCCTGTCTTTTTGCTTTCAATAATATTCTAAAAATAGAATCTGAAAAGAATCCCATAATCTTTTACCCTCTATATATTCATTTCATATTAGAATAAAATTCAGTAAATTAATATCTATATCAAAATACACTATTTACCTACTGTCATATATATATATATACACACATACATACTTTTTTTCTAAAATTAAATCAACAGTGCTTGGTAAAGCTTAATATCGAATTTCAATGCTTTTTTTTTCCCCCAGCTCGATGTCAGCGATGCTTGTGTTATGAAGTCAACAAAGTGGGTGGGCACGCCAGTTGGTGGCTAGGTGCGAGCGGATGATGGCAGTGACCCGATCCTTCATGGCGGAAGGTGACGTGTCAAAGCCGCTGACGCCACCAGGGTCAATGGACTGCTGGCGAGTGTCTATTGTCCAGATCTCTGTGAGTGTGCTCTCGTCTCGCTCTTTTTCACTCTCTCTCTCTCTCTCTCTCTCTCTCTCTCTCTCTCTCTCTCTCTCTCTCTCTCTCTCTCTCTCTCTCTCTCTCTCTCTCTCTCTCTCTCTCTCTTTCTCTCTAGAGACGACAACATACACAGTCCACCATCCCTCTCATTGTTGTCCACTTTGCTCTATTCGCCCCTTCCTCTTTGTTGCTTTGATCTACTGAAAAAAAAACTCTTTATAAAGAAGCAAAGAAATAATATTATCAAGTTAGCATCTTTCTTTTACTTTACCTTGATCTTGTTTACAATATATATATTTTTTTTATACTTCAGGAAAATAAATAACATACTATATAAAGTATAAGACGACGTAATGCTTTATTTTTTTTATGTGACAGAATAGATGGTTACTTTTCATATTAGGATATTCTTGATATATTTTTTAATATTATAGTGAGCACCTTCCTTTTTAAATATTAAACAAAAATTCAATATTTTATCTGTAAGCCTAAAGGATAATCTTAAATGATTTTTTTTTTCAATATCCTGTCTTTTTATCTAGGTTTCCTTTTTGTACAAAAACTAGATGTTATATATAGTATTAATATATTGGGATTCACGAAACAGTTATCCAAGTTTCTTTTTTAACCATGACGTTTAAATATACCTATTTTACTTGATAAACCACCTAGTTATACGTAGTTAAGCTAAACTTGGTTAGAAACCTGGCTAACCGCTTCTTCATTTTTAGTTAAAAAATTGTAATAATATAATTATATTGAATGTGCTTAGAATTTTATGTTTAAAAAAACTATTTGATTCTTAAATTTTCACTGAATATATTATGTGAAATTTGTTTATTTATGAATACTTAATATTATTGTTTTCCCAACTGTTGATTTGTTATTCAGTTTCTGTCTGTGAGGAAATGTTGTGAGTTTGAAAACACATGTTTCTGAAATCCCTTGGTGCGTGGTATCATCGGGGGTCACACGTCTCATATAACATTCATGAATACATCCCACACCACGAGTCTGCTCGATGTTCCACCATCTAAACACATAAACACACAAGTTTCTCTGGACCACATAACTCAAGCTAACTTGAATTTGAAAGTTTGGGAATTGCAGGAATTTACTATAATATTTAGCCTTGTTTAATGTATGGTATGTTTAATTAACTAATATAATATTTTGCACTTTATATATAATTAAAATGTGGTATTATTGTAACAAATAATATGGTTATCAAATAATTTTTGTGTTCTATTATGAATTAATTAAAAATTATTATTAATTTAACATGGCATAATACATTATATACAGTATATATATGTTAGACTGATAATATTGAAATATATTACAATTAATTTGGGTAAAATTTTGATTATAATATAATTATATTACTATAAATATATTACATCAGTATATTTAGAAAAAAAAATAGTTACATAAGCACAATCCTTATGGAAAATCTTCATGATTCTTTTTAATTCCATATTTGGATACTATATAGAATTCGAGTTATATGTTATCAATTTTCTTCAGATTTTTTCGAAACCTCTAACACCCTCAGAATCGAGAGGAAAGACACTATGGCGTCATACGCGTATTATAGTCATGTAAATATTTATTACGCAGGCACAGGGAAAGATTTTCCATGGATATGACGTCACAGCGTCTTTCCCCTCGATTTTGATTGTGTTAGAGGGATAAGAAAAATTTGATATATATATATATATATATATATTATATATAATACATGTACGTGTACTGCAATAGTACTCTGATATTATAGTGATGATTTGATTCAGGGTCAAATATAAAGGCCTCAAGTGTTCCTCAACGGGAAATAAAATTTAATTTTTTTCTTATGCAGTAACCTATTTAACAAGCTATCAATTTGAGAGCATCCCGTTTTACCCCATACCAATAATTAGAGTTCTTCTGATTTTTAATCAATATTTTTTACCAAAAGTTGGCGTCGAAATAAAAAATTTGATTATTTTTTTTACACATACATTATTAAATTATAATATATTTACTATAAATATAATATAAAGGTTTTCATAGCACGACAGAAAAAACATAAAATCAGATGACTTGAAACCTCATTAATTTAACCATATATATAATTGTTGATAAAAAAACTAATCAGACAAAAAAAATTTCACAAAAATTGCAAATTGTCCTACATAGTTTTTATTTGTTTACATATTTTTTCAATACAACACCGTCAAAGTACTGCTAATATTTTTATAACATAAAAATAAACATAATTTATTTTACAAAACTTGCTACCGAAATCAAATTAAACAGTTCTTACATATATATTAGAATGTCACATAATTGCTGTAGAAATACTTGAAAAGTTAAAAAAAGAAAATTTTATAACTCGAACTTTTAATAATTTACATAACTCGTACAATAACGAACGTGAATGCAATAAAACTGGCGATACTTTTGTGATGGCTTACTTTAGTACATTTCAGCCTTCACCGCTGTATTATTTCTTTCCAAGCACGTTTTACAACTGCAATTTTTAGACCATTCTGTAAATCCATTTTTAGTGTTATACGTTTTAAGAAAGAAAGTAATGTGAAGAATTTGCAAAGTATCTCCATATAAAAAACACCAACATTATTCTTTACTTGAATCAAACTAAAAGCTTTTACAATATTTTTATAATGGTTACATGGTATATGTTGTATGCACTATTGCACCTAAGAAATATTTTTTTAATGCGGAGAAAAATTGTAAGAAATGTATCAATGTTTATAAATAATAAGTAAAGGAATATTTAATACAGTATCAACCTCAATTTATTTCAGTAATGAAAAAAGGGTGTAAAGTTATTCTAATTTTTTCAACGATTTTTTAAAGCCAGGGAACTATAATTCTTAAAATATTATTGAAAGTTTGATTTTAAGGACCACGCCCCTTTTTTTGGCAGCAAAGTTCAATCCTTAAAAAAGTGCCACCTCATGACGTCATAAAATGGATTTCCACTTATAAAAAAATAGTTCCTATACCCTAGAACATCTGTTAAAAATCAGAATACTTTTCATTCTCTATCAATTTTTGCAATAAAAAAGTTATATACTCCATTATTAAATAAAGTTTTTTATTTCATGCACTCCTGTCTTAGTTTACCTAATTCTTGTAACAAAATCTTAACTTGCGGAGTTAATTAGATTTGTTCATTTTATTTTAATAAAGATAATAGTGCATTGTTTTAAAAAACACAATATTGTAACAATTAATAATTACCTTGTTGTGTCGTGATGTCAGCTTCAAAGCTCAGCTCCACCATCTTGCCCCTGCTACATATGTAACTCGCTTCACGTGAGAGTTTAAAGAGTTGCCTAGCCTCAAGGCAAGATCTTATATGCCCCTTATGCTATATTATCACACTATAGTAAGTGTGATTGAAGTTTTTCTAAAAGTAATTCCTCGGAGTAAAGTGCAAGTGGTAGTTTAGTAATCAGTGTAATCACGGTACTTCAAAATACTGCATGTCATAAATACTATTGGCATATTATAAAAGAAGATATGAACAAAAAAAATATTTTTAGCAAGAAAATATATATTTATAATTATTTTTACATGTCTGTTTTTTTCTATAATAGTTACAAATAATATTATACACATTTAAAAATGTTTAAATTTATGGCTTATTGGTTAAAAAGTCTGAATTGCTCAAAAACTTAAATTTTTATTGTAATATGGTGTCGTATTTTCTAAATAATGTATTTTTAAAATTGAATTTAATTGTTTTATTTACACAAAAGTTCATATTCAACTTTTTTTTTTTAATTTTTATTCATTGGTAGAAAGTTTTTAACGAAGAACCTCATCGGCTGAAAACGAGCTGAAATATGAAATACATCCAATAATGCACGCAGAAAACAAATTGAATATGATCTGCAGTAAAAAGCCATTCATTGCATACAACGTCAAATCTCAAGTTTTAACGGCTAATGTCATCCTTGTTGGCTACAGTAATATAAATAAGAAATCCAAAAGTTTTAGCAACATTAAACATATTATTCACCTTACATTTTTATTGTAGTTTTAAATAATTTTTGATATTTTTTTTTAAAACTTTTCCTTCTTTTAAGAATTTGTGTACTATGCCACCGTCATGGTGGCCTGTCTGCTCTCAGCTCTCATCTCCTGTAAATTAAGTTGATAGTTGCCTTTCCAGCAGATGAATATATAAGTGGGAAATATTCAGGACTGATTTAAATATAATTTTGTCATAATAGAATTAATAGATAATTACATAAGATGATTATAATATTTTTCTCCAACTTTTTATTGCTTTGCTTTGCCTTTCTTTTTTTTTTTTCTTTTTAGGGAGGAGGGAAGAGGTAAATTATAATCATATTATTCCAAAAGTGTCTTTCTGTCGTTATTTATTATGACAAAACTGTTTTAAATTAATTAGCAAAACAAAATATATTATCTTATTCTACATTATAACTATTTACATATTATATATACTGTATTATATAACTCTTGAAGAAAATAAATAAGAATAAGACTTAATTCTAAAAAAACACTAAACTTAAACAAAATTAAAATTATTTTTTTTATCAAAGAAATTTTTTGTAAAGAAAGTTGTTATCCTAAAGGCCTATTGAAATAATTCAATATAAAACATCACAAAGAATCGTTCTTCTCTCTAAGAATAAATAAATACATAAAATTTTATATAATTTTAATTTAGTATCATACTTAATAATTATATTATACATATTTTAATATTGTTATTTTTAACTGAGACATTTTATTTGGTACACAAAAAAAAAATGTTTTCCTTTAACTTAAAGATTTTATTCCCACAAAATATTGTTTTAATGAGATTTTCTCTCTAGAGAGCAAAAAAATTGTCTATCTTCAAAAGAATAAAGGAAACAATTGCAAAATTGTATCGTATGAATAAAATCTCTTTTCAAAATAAATATCATACGTTATAAATATATCAAAAACCACAGGCAGAGAAATTAATGGAATATCGATTGATGTCAAAAAATTTTATTGCAGAAATGGATAGAGGGTGCAAAGTTATGCCACTCTGATTTTTTTCAGATTTTTTAGAGTCCAGTATTAAGTATACAGCAAAAAAGTTTTACCTAGGTCAGGTTTGAACCCCCACCCCTTTTGGGTCCTATCCTTTTATTGAGAGAGGCATCTATAGAGGCGTCACTTTCTCTGTACTTTCAATAATTTTGTAAAAATTGTTTTCGGACTCCAAAAGATCTGAAAAAAAAAAAAAAAAAACAGAGTAGCATAACTTTACACCTTTCATCCATTTCTGCAATAAAAAAATTTGAGGTTGATACTCCATTTTAAAATAATTTACTTTGAAAATGGTCTTGCGGATGGAATTCAGTTCACATTTTCTTTTGAAATTTAGCAATCACAGAATATTACAAGGATTTTTACAACTCGAGACAGTCCAAAAGTTCCCTCTGCTCTTTCTTCCGATTTTGTCACGTGCTTGGGGCCTGGTATAATAAGCTTAAAATTTGTGTTATTATAGTGTAGTTCGTTCTCAACAAAAATATAAATATCATGCTTAGTATGAAAAAATATCAGAGCTGTATCATTATAATTTTTAGTTTATCTTTGTGTTAATTTGTTTACAAAATTTACTTGCTAATTTCCCCAGTTAAAATCAAACGGAGAACCGAATTCAAAATAGTGTAACAATTTTAATTACATATTCTTTTAATTTAATTATTGATCTTTTTTCCTGTTATTTAATATATTTTTGTAATGGAATATAAATTTTAACTTATTTTTATGACAAAATAATAATTTATATAAAAATATATCCAGCATACCTAAACAAACTTACGTTGATACTTTTCTAATCTCTTAAATTTAACTTTTTTCTTTAAATTTTCAGTACCATATTGATAAAAGGTAATTTAAACATTCACTCACTATTAAGTTTTAAATTCAATTAACTTTTTTAACTTTTTTTTTTCAAGTTTTTTTATATCGACATTAATTAAAATACAAGAGGAAGAAAGTGTATAAAAATATTCTAAAAAACGAAGGGGTGCTTTTTCTTCTCTGAAGTCAACTTTTTGGTATATCTTGTGAAAAAAAATATAAATGAAATAGACTTTTTAATGAAGTGTTCTTTAACATGATTAAAATGAAGAGCATCATAAGAAATTGAAGCTCCGGTAAATTAACAGATGTTCAGTAAAAACATTTTAAAACAAACAAACAAGAATTAAAATCAACACAATTAAAGATCTAATGAAGCAAAAGTCATTTCTGGATTTGTTTTCCTTTTAAAAAAATATGTAATTAAAATAAAAGTATCCTTTTTAATATAAATATGTTATATTTTTTTTTCAGTTAAAAATACTTTAAAAATGAAGTACATTTAAATTTTAATAATTTTAAAGAATTAATTGCATCAAAAATAATACAAAATGAACATAATTTCAATTTTTAAAGTTACTTTCAAATGTTAAATTTTGTCAAAATTAGATTAAATAATTAATGTATAATATTTTTGCAATAATTTAAATAATAATAAAAACCTGTTAGACCTCTATCATAAACTAAAAATACATATTTTTTATAATTATTATATATTTTTGCACAATTACTGAACTTAATTCTTTAAAATAAGTGAAACCATATCTTTGAATGCAGTGAATTATAGTAATTAAAAATAATAATAATAATAATAATAATTTTCTTTACAAATAATAAATTTTGTGATCATCGGCAAAAAAACATGTACTAGCAAGTATGAAAGAACAACATCTTAAATTTAGGAGAAAAGTTAGTTAATGAGGAGGCTCTCAGTGATTCGAACTGTTGTTCCTTGGGGAAAGTGAGGGGGGGGAGGGGGGCGATTGGATTGGCAGGTGAAGATCAATACAGAGACCCTGACGAGCCTCTACAAAAACTCCAACTCTGCACTTTTTTCTCATTCTCTTTCAGTCTTAACAAAATAAAGTCTAACTTGAAAGTAAATACATAAAATACTTTTTTTTGTCTAGTTTTTGTCTAGTTCTTATTGACAAAGATTTTTTTTAAAATTTTTTATCAATATCTTGATTGCAGCTTGAAATAGACAAAGATGAAAATGTAGGTAATAAAACTTGATTTAATGATTTAACTGGAATTTAAGTTTTAAAATCTTCAACCCTATTGTTTTGTCGCATTGCACGTGTTGAAAATGCACCAATGAGAACGAACTCAAAATGCGTGAGACACGTTCTGTGTTCACCACAACTAAATACACGTAGCTTTAACACGTATGCATACAGAAACAAGGTTGGAATTAAACTGTTTATTTGTGAAACTCTGGAATTCTCGAAATGTACAATTTCACTATAATATATATAATAAAGTATGTTGAAACGTTAGTTTTATGTCTTGAAGTTTGCAACCTAATTTTGCATATTTCTAATGTTTTTACCCGTAAATTTAAAATATTTAAATTTTAGTTTGTAAGTTACTCAACAATGTATTCCATTATTTTGTTAGGGATAAGAAAATGCATTATTTGCCTTAAAATTGCCATAAAAGTCGAATAAATAAAAAAATTACATGGACGTTTTCCTCGCAAAGAGCGAGAGTCTAAGACATCATGATAAAAAGAGTGTACAGTACAGTACAAAAATTTAACATCACCGGATGTTATTATAGTCAAAAGTTCGATGGTAAATTGTTTCTTCGTTTCGTCGTTAGTGTCATTGTATTGGTTACGGTCATTTAGTAGAACGCAGTGTACTTTATTGATGATTAAATGGTAGGTCTAATGATAAACGGAGAAAATACCCTTTGCCAATGGTAAACGGAGAAAATACCCTTTGATAAAATACCCTCAGATATAATACCCAGAAAAAATACCCTAGGACAAAATACCCTAATATAGGATAAAATACCTTCAATGAATATTCAAACAGAATATTATTATAGACAGGTCATAAAATGTCAAAACCAATTACTGCATGTTCATCAATCATCAGAATTTTCTTTCACACTACTTCTTTCTTTTAAAAATTGTTGCGACTTATACACTATTAAATCTATTTATCTTCGGAAACAATATTATAAAAAAATAACTCATTAATCGTGAAACTATAATTTAACTAAATTTCGAAGACAATATTGTTAATTATTTAAATTACTGGTTTCATTAAGTTACCTCAAGCACTATATAAATTTACGTTTTCCATCACATATTCTTATCACATAATTATCTTGAATTGATAAAATAGTGTAGTACAGAGAAGATACATGGGTTTGTATGTGTATATTATATTGTGAGAGAGAGAGAGAGAGAGAGAGAGAGAGAGAGAGAGAGAGAGAGAGAGAGAGAGAGAGAGAGAGAGAGAGAGAGAGTGAGGTATATGTCATGATCGAGATAATTGAATTTATGCAACTTGTAAGAAGGGTTCTCTAGTTTCTCGTTCAAAACACAATTCTCTCCCCCCCAACCCCCAGTTAACTCACCCTCTACACAGCACGACATCAGAGAAAGGGTGAGAGTGTAAGAGAATCACCTCTCTGCTTGAGATGATGACAAATTTCTCCACCTCCTATGTACTGTGTCATACCCTTCACTACTGTTCCATATACTATGATACATTAAATTTCAATCTGTAACGTCAATTTACTTTGCTACACTTTATTATGGATACAACATAATATTTCATTAAATTGCAATGAATTACAAGAAGGAAATATAATATGTTATATTTATTTATATTTAAATAAAATTTAAATAAATATAATTAAATATAACATATTATATTTCCTTCTTGTAATTCATTGCAATTTACTGAAATATTACACTAGATATTAAATTTATAAGCTTAAATTACTATAATTATAATACTAATTTACCACAAAACAATAATTTATGATAGAAATTAAATTTATACACATAATTATATTTAAATTACTCGTAATTTGATTATATTGCCCTTAATTTGTGTTTCCATGCATGCATGCATTTTTTTTTTTTAATAGTGCTATTATGAATATATTGAATAAGTTGCTCGAACAGCAGCAATATGTTTTGATATAATTATATTATGGTTTAATTATTAGTAATAGAAATTTAATATATAATCTATATTATATAATTATAATTATTTTTTTAATCCAGGTATTAATTTTATATTATGCAATTTTATTATTCTTTATTTTATATAATTAATTACTATATTATATCTCATGTTGTATAGGATATTTATTTCTATATAATTATACTATATTTATAATTCAAAATTATATTATATGTTGGAAATATAATACTAAATACTAATAATAACTATGTGTACATACTCAATTAATAAATTTATAAAAGTTCTGACTTTTGAGGTTTTTTGTTTGAAATTGGAAGCGAACAATTTGCTGAAATATAACAAATACATTCCAAAAATATTAATTTCAATATTAATTAATATCTTATTGTGAATTAATTCATTATTTTAACGTTTTACTATCTTCTCTGTAGTTGTGTCATGATTTTGGTAGCATCACGTACATGCAAATTATTTATTTTAACATTACAAAAAATTATAAATAATTTTAAATCTTTTAATTTAAACAAAAATAAAAAAAATATCATATTTAAAATAATCAAAATTTAATAATTTTCAAGCTAGTCAGAACTGAAGTTATATGTCATTACGATTGACAGAATTCGTTTTATTTGTTAATACAGATTTGTTTTTAAAGTGTCACATTCTGATCAATAAGATTTTTTTTCATTTCATCGTTTTTTAAGATGATATTTAGATCGTGTTACAAAACATTTGAAGATGGGAGAGCGATAGAGAGGAGATATGTCCACGGTTAGTCCAGCTCGAGTCTTCTCTCAGTTGGGACGGACAAGACCACAGGTCAGATCGATATCCCATTAAGTCGCTGGCGTCTTCCGATCACCTACCCCCCTCCTTCCCTGCCTGGTGCACACTAGGAGACCCCGAGGGATGAAGGGGAAGCCAAGGATGCGAGCCTCTGGCCTTCGAGCATCGCAAACTTGGAGGAAAAAGAGAGAGAGAGAGAGAGAGAGAGAGAGAGAGAGAGAGAGAGAGAGAGAGAGAGAGAGAGAGAGAGAGAGAGAGAGAGAGAGAGAGAGAGAGAAATGAAAAAAATATACCTTGTGAACTTCAAATGAAATGAAAGAGCTTTTTGGGTATTCTCAGAAGAATTCGAAAATAGCAAAAGCATTTTTTTCCCTTTCTTTCTTACTTTCTTTTCTTTTGTTTCTTGAGAAATGAAATGATAATTCTTAAATTTAGTTTTTTATATTTAATCATTTAAACTAAATCCACAAATTCTTGCAAAGCTATTAAATAAAATTCAAAAAAGAAATAATACCAGGAACTATAATTTAAGAAATTGCGGTACAGTACATCATAATTTGTGTTAAACTCAGACAACGGGCGTTAATAAAATTATGTTAACTTATTTTTTAATTGTTAGTTTATTTTCTTTGTCTTTTTTTTCTTTTACTTTCGATTTTATTTTATATTTAATTATTTTTCTTAATACCAATGTTAAAATTCACACAATAAGCATATGATTGCTTAATTTTAATATTTTTTTAAATAAATAAATCCTAGGTCGAGATTAATAATTGTAATAAATTGAAAAATACAAGCATGCCTACTTCTTATCCTTATAATTACCATTTAGTTTGACATTTTCAATTAATTTATATTGTGTATTTATAGCATTGTAATAACAAATTACAATAACATAGATGCATGTCTTTAACTGTAACATAAACTCTTCCAATTAACTATTTATAAAGTATACATAGCTTCTATCATCTTAGAAAACAAGGCTAATTAATAACAAAAGCCTTTAACAAATTAAACCTTCAAAGAAAATCGGATTAAAATTTATACAGAACATTTTCTTACAAAAACTTTTAATTAAAATAAATTTAAATACATTTTACGTCAAGATTATATTTTTATACATCTATGAATAAATATTAAGTAGAAAATCTCATTTTATATTTTATTATTTATATAAAGGGTATTTTATTTATAAAAAAAATCAAACTTTTGCAAGAATTTTACTTGATGCTAAAAATAGTTTACAACAAACTGTATTATTGATTGTGCTCGGTTCCAGTGAAAATTATAAATATCAGATATTATTATATAATACAAGCTTCGACTTTGTGGTAATAATTTTTTTCTCCTTGTTAGTCAATATATTTTGCTGCTAAAATTATAAAAAAGCGCAGATATAGGCTCATGTTTATAAATAAGTGGAGGTATAAATTTTGGAGGTTTATCGACCTCCAAAATTTTCTATTGCAGAAATGGATAGAAGGTGAAAAGTTAAGCCAAGGTTTATAGAGGTATAAACCTCTATACACCTTGAGTTAAGCTACTCTGTTTTTTCAGTTTTTTTTTTAGAGTCCGGGAACTATTTTTAATAATCGGGCTCTATAAAAAAATCTGATAAAAATCGAGGTATAGCATAACTTTGCACCATCCATTTCTGCAATAAAAAAAAAATTGAGGTCAATACTTCATTTCAGTGTGCCTTACAAGTTTATAAAACTATTCTGGTTCCTGATTTTAATAATTTCTACTATGACTGTAATTAGAGGATAAATTAAAAAAGAATGGAACAGCACTATTTTTTTCGTATAAAAAAATGAGAAAATTTATAGTAATTTTTTTTTTTAATGTGCAGCCGTCTTCCTGACTAACATTTTTGGCCTATTTGCACACATAGTCGATGCCAATCAATCGACGCCGTAGCCATCTGTTGGCGAGATGAATTTTTCAGGATAATGATTTTTATATGTATAAGTGAATAAAACAAGAAACCATTGTAATTTTGTAAAATAACTCTAATGGGGAGCATTCATTAACAAATGTCGTACGTGGCGGCGCGAATAAACAAATTTATTTTTTTCATTCAAAATTTATAATGCACAAAATCGCGAATATTTAAATATATATAATGCAAAGTGATATTTCCTATTATAGTTGAAATGTTGGAAAAAATTAAAAATTAGGTGTGCCATTGGTTTAAAGGATGGAGATTATGGTACTAAATTTTGTAGTTGCTGTTTTGGTTGAGAGAATCGTGTCGTCAGAGTTTATGCTTTACTTCATCACTATAAGGGAGTTTCATGCAATGTTTATACGTTTTGGGTAGCACAGAGATGCTCAAATTCATCCGAAGATCTTCGGAATGTAGGCAGAAAACCCTAAACCCTAAAATCCTATTTTTTCAAAGTCATTGGCTATTCTTGTCACCATTTATGAAAGAAAATTCTAAGAAAAATGATGCAAATAGCAAGAAAAAATTAATTTCGATACCAACTTATCTGCTATGCCGCTGATAATGTTTTGCCTACAAAATCGTGACGTCATATTATTTTATGACGTATGGTGAATGAATTTAATTTCAATAGTTTTCAATTATTATTATACATTAAATTAAATGACGTAAGTTAATTTTAGTGAGCTACAAGTTTTATAATACTTTAACGTTATCTCCTTAACTTGAATTTTTTTTTTTTTTTTTTTTTTTTTTTTTTTACACCTGTTAGTTAAAGTCTATCAACTTTTCTTTCTTTTCTTTTACTAACTTTTGAAGGCTAGTCGATGACAAAAAAAAAAAAAAAAAAAAAAAAAAAACTCGCCTACGTTTTTAGTTAGAACGTCCCTACAGAGCGTTTTAAGGCGGATTTCCATGGAGCGTGGAAAGCGAGAAAATCGCGTGCCATAGCCAATCAAAGGCTCGGAATTTCCTCGCCTTGCGGGGGGCGTTTTTTTGCCAACATGGCCGCCATACGAGATTGAAGCAAGTGCGCTTTTCTCGCCCCGCCAAGCCTCGCTCGACATCGCTCCATGGAAATGAGCCTTTACTCTCGAACAAAGTTGTGGAGGCTAGCTAGCTTGCTGCTTCTCCTTCCCTATATTGGGCCTCGGGCAATCAGATCAGTAAAGTTAGAAAACTACAGTGAAATTAATTTATAATTCTTTCCGGAAGTGTAAAATTTTCAGCTCTTCTGTTTGTAATTAACTTTGCACACTTGTTTTTAGTAGAAGTACTGACCTATGTGCGAAATTGTAACACTGAAAAACGAACAGGTAGACCATAAACTTTACACTTCCGGTTTCTTCCAGAGGAAATGTCATGTAAATTTGACTGTACTATGGCGTCAACGAGCCACAGTGAGAAAGAGCGAACATGAGGAGTAGTTATGGCATAATTCGACAGCTCTAGTCCCATTTGTGTCGCCTAGAGGTATTAAAGCTCTGGAGACACTACCGCAAGTAGAAATCTAAAAAAAAAAAAAAAAAAAAAAGAGTAAAAAGACTTACCACAAAGAAATGATAATATTGCCGTTAGCATTTGCAATGACTAACGTTGTCAAACAAATTTTATCTTCTTTTTTTTCCATGATCTTTTCTCATTCATTTTTTTTATATTAAATAAAAAAAAGTATAATATTAACTCTGTATTTTATCACATAGCTGTTTATGAGATTTTTTCTGTATATAAAGTATACAATGAGAAAAGAAAATAATAAAAATAGAAGAATGGGATTTTTTTGCGTTTTAAAAAAATTTGTAAGGAAGTAAAAAAGTTGCAACAACAAAAAGAAGAGGTAGTTTTATAAATACGATATAAATGTTAGTAATTCAATGCATGTTTTATATAGAATTGCAAACATAAAATTAAATTTGATGTCAATGAAAAATATTTAATTAAAAGTAAAGAGATTTGTATTTTGTTATTTTTTTGTGAAATTGATATTAAACGAATAAACTAAGAGTTAAATTTCAACAATGACAGTAACACGTAATTTAATGTCCTTGAGAGTGCTAGAAAATTGGTTTGACTCAATTCACGTCAATCAAAGTTTAATTGAAACGATTTTACGTCTCTCAATGAATTTATTTTGATGTGTTTTTTTCTGAACTTGTTTCTATATATAATCAAAATGTCTCATTTATATTATTATTATTATTATTATTATATATATATATTAACACTTAAATATATAACAATTCAATCTTGATTATAATCTTCTATACAAAATTATGTTGTTTGACATGAAAATTATTTATTTCATAATATGTCAAGCGTGAATTTGATGCGGAAATGAAACGTCATCAAGTTTGACATCTCAGTCACCTCCCCAGACAGCTGATTGTATGAAACAGCTGATTGTATAAAAAGAGAGAAGGGTCGGCCCCAGTTGTCACTAAGTACGCAGCAATGTACGCTCCTCGATGTCTGATTCTCTTGATGATGCTAAGGACTGTACTTGTCAATGCTAATGTGAGTACATATACTTTTTATATTGTTAATGTATTCGTACATAAAGATTGCGTAATTGTACTAATTTATGAATTTTTTTATTGCATGTATTAACTATGTATGTATTGTCATATTTTTTAATACATTTAAAAATCATGCTGAAAAAAGTTTTGACGTCACAATAAAATTAATATTTAACATGCATAATTATGACGTCATAATGAATTTTAAGGGTTTCAAAAAATTTGAAGAAATGTACAATGCAGCTTGAGGTGCTTTTCCATATTTGCAATAAAAGTCATTGAGACTGTCTATTGTAATTTATTAATTTCATATAATACAGTTAAAAATATATATACGAACATGCAATATTGCAGGAATTGAAAAATTATATTTCTTGTTTATTTTATGAACAATGGAATTTGAAAAATTTAGTAATCAAACAATAAAATGTAGAATGAAAACATTTTAAACTTCAGAGCATACTATACTTCATTATTACAACACAGTTGAAAGATTCATTTACTTATATTTATCAAGATCTTTTGTCTATTAAATTTATCTTTTAAAACATTTTAAATACTTTGTGATTCAGAATCAGAAATTTTGCTTTCGTGCACAATAAATACCTTTACCTTTAATAGGATTATAAAGAACTGGTATACGAGAGAGAGAGAGAGAGACAGAGACAGACAGACAGACAGACAGACAGACAGACAGACAGACAGACAGACAGACAGACAGACAGACAGACAGACAGACAGACAGACAGACAGACAGACAGACAGACAGACAGACAGACAGACAGACAGACAGACAGACAGACAGACAGACAGACAGACAGACAGACAGACAGACAGACAGACAGACAGACAGACAGACAGACAGACAGACAGACAGACAGACAGACAGACAGACAGACAGACAGACAGACAGACAGACAGACAGACAGACAGACAGACAGACAGACAGACAGACAGACAGACAGACAGACAGACAGACAGACAGACAGACAGACAGACAGACAGACAGACAGACAGACAGACAGACAGACAGACAGACAGACAGACAGACAGACAGACAGACAGACAGACAGACAGACAGACAGACAGACAGACAGACAGACAGAATTGAACAAATAGGTAGTTAAAAATAATAAACATTACGTTCTGTTTTTATCAAAACAAACAAATCGACGCTAAAAAAAGAGAGCAACGACGTATGTGTCTCATTGTTTCTACTCGTTGGTATATGGTGTCTGGATTACATCCGATTTTTATGACTATAGCCGCCCACAACTGCCCAGCGCTTCAAGCAGGACGTGGAAGGTTGCAAGGCCCTCAACCCGGTCACCGACGGTCAGTTTTGGACAACGATTAAGGCGTATCCACATGGCGACAACGTGATTTTGTTGCAAAAGCTGTGGCGGCGAGCAAATTTTTCAGGTTGTGTCGGCGAATATCACGTTTAATTACGGTACTCTTTGCGTCGCATGATAAAAATCACCATGTGAATTCGCCTTTAGAAGGGAGAGGGGAGATTACTGTGAAATCAGAGTGGTTCACACCACTTGAAATCAGTCATTTTTGCCAACTGGTCATTGCACATCCAAATGACGTCAATCAGCACGCAATTTATTGTTCAACTTCCCTAAATCGATTATCACGGTATAGACTGCTGTTTTAGTTGCAATGGCAATCTGCTCCAAAGGTTAACAAAAATATTTGAGGACCATAATTCTTTAATTTGCAGTTTTAAGCCACCAGCCTCATTCATTTATCCTTTTTATCCTTGAGTGAAGGACATGACATGTGAGGGTGGCAGTCACCTCATTTTCAGATCCATCAGAAAAAAATTAATTACTCATTTTCCGCACTAATAATACAAAAATTCTGTTTTCAAAACTGTATAATAGCTAAAGATAACAGTCCTTTTTTTCTCTGACTTTTTTCAATGTAAAGCAATATTGATTGTTAAGTTTTCTTCTATACCTATGATATAATTAGTTTTCAACATAAATTGAAGGTTCTAGAACTACTTGTATTTAAATCAATGAATACTGTCAGAGATAATTGTATGTTTTTGTTCACTACACACGCTTGTAAAATTTGTTTCTAACTGCGCATAATATAAATCCAGTTAATAGATATTAGTAGTAAACCACAGTTACGTATTTCTTGCATTATAAACTTAATATCCTGAAATAATCGTGGTTAAATAAAGGGTCATGGTTCTATTTGTGTGCATGGAAACGATTAAACAACACAAATTATACAAGACACATGTAAAGTATAGTACTGTATACTCAGTATCACTTTCTATACTAAAAGATGGCGGTGGAAAAATGTGGTGGCTGTAAAAAAACATTGAAAAATGTGGTGAATAAAGTGAAGTGCAACGGAAAATGTAGTAAAAACTTTCACAACGAGTGTGCAAGAAGCGATGTAATTGAAAGAGACGACGACAATAGTGATTTTGATGACAAAAAGTGGATTTGTACAAAATGCAGAGACGACCAGCTGACTGGCAATGCTGTAATTATAGGCAAGAAAACTTGCTGTGACGAACATGATGAATCTGTAGTTCTGAAACTATTAGATCAATTGCAACAAGAAAGAAACAAGTATGAGAATTTAATGGAAAAGTTCACTATAGTGCAAGTTGAAAATGCAACTTATAAAACTGAAAATATTTACTTAAAAGAAAAATTAGAAAACAAAAACGCAACGCAATTGACATATGCAACAGTGGCGCGAAAAAATGAACAAAGTGCATATAAAACTGTGAGTGCAAAATCTTCTGCTGTAGTAATTCACCAGGTGTCGCAAGATGGCAGCACACAGCAAGAAGTATTGAGACAGGTAAAAGCGAAAGTAACACCTGAGCAAAATAAAAATACAATCAATGACATTAAGACAAACAAAAATGGAGATGTTATTATTGAATGTTCCAATACTGAGGCCAGAGATGTACTCCATGGCCAGCTAGCAGAAGCAATGGGTGAAAATTTTGAGGTAAAAAAGCCTACAAAATACAACCCAAGACTGAAAGTACATAAAGTCTATCATGATGACATAAGTAACCGTAATAATGAGGATTTATGTAGTGAAATAATACGTAACAATGACTTAGACGTTACCATTGAAGAGCCAGTAGTTAGAATTGTACGCATAGGAGTAAAAAATGAAAATGGGCTGTGCAATATCATTTTAGAAGTGGACGAAAAAACAAAAACTGAAATTTTAAAACGTGCTGAATTAAAAATTGGTTTCAAAAAGTGCTATGTAGAGCAACATTACAATGTAGTTCAATGCTACCAGTGCCATGTTTTTGGGCACAAAAAAAGTGACTGCAGGAGCGCTGTGGTGTGCTCCTACTGCTCCGGGAACCACACGTGGGAAGAGTGTACGAGCATAGCAAAGTGCTGCATAAATTGTTTCAATGCAAACAATAAATAGGTTTCTTCCACTAAATCTAAATAATCCTAATAATTGCAATAGTCAATCTAAAACGATGAATACATTGAAATTCAATACTATTGATCCTGCTTATATCTTAAATCGCATGAAATCTCTACCAAATAAACTTGCCGCTGGTCCTGATGAGGTTCCATATACTGTTGTTAAATATTGTGCTCATGTATTAGCCACCCCTCTCTCAAACTTAATCAATCATTCAATTATGGAGGGTGTTTTTCCAAGTTGTCTTAAAACATCGAAAGTATATGCAAACCATAAAAAAGGACCAAAAAATGTCATTAATAATTTTAGACCAATTACGAATTCATCTGTATTTGCTAAACTACTCGAAGGAACAATGGATGATCAAATTACTAATTATAGGACTGAGAATAATTTAATAACCCCTTGTCAGCATGGATTTTTAAAAAATCGCTCCACTGATACTGCCATGTTTGATCTCCTAAGTTATGTTCATTCAGCATTGAACCAAAACCTATTCTGCCTTGTTATATTTTTTGATTTGTCAAAAGCTTTTGACAGTTTAAATAAAAATGTTATTCTTCATAAGTTTGATAACATTGGAATTGAAGAAAATAGTCGAAATTTAATAGATTCTTATTTGACAGATCGGCAACAATATGTCGAGGTTAATGCTATATTAGATGGACACTGTTCTTCTTTTATCTCTAATAAATTGCCAGTTAATTTAGGGGTGCCACAAGGAGGGAAGGTTTCTACGACCCTTTTTAACACTGGCACAAATGATTTACCTGAACATGTAACTAGTGCTGTCTTGGTTAAATATGCAGATGACGTCACAGCTATAGTTACGGCTGATTCTGAAGACGAACTTGTACGTAAAGCTAGATTAACTATAAACGAGATACTATCATGGTGTAATGATAATAGACTCATCCTTAACATATCTAAGACGGAGTTTATACAGTTTCACTCATCTCGTCAAATTCCAAGTCATAGTTACTTATTGCAAATTTGTAATGAAACCATTAAGAGAGCTGAGTCTGTTAAATTTCTTGGTCTGCATGTTAACGAGTGTTTAGATTGGAGTGTGCACGTAAACTCAGTATGCAAAAAGATCAATTCAGCAAATTTTATGTTATATACTATCAGAAACCATGTTTCAGTGGAAACTCTTTTAACTATTTATTATGCATATATTTACTCCCATTTGGCTTATGGTATTATTCACTGGGGAAGTAAGGCAGCCCTACTAAATAGATGTTTTGTTTTGCAGAAACGAGCTCTCCGTACTATATTAAAGCTGCCTAAGGGACAGTCCTGTGTATCTCATTTTAGAAATCTAAATATGCTCACTGTTCCGTCTATTTACATCTTAAACTGTGCTTCATTTAAAAAATCCCACCCTAACCTTTATTTGCAGAATGATAATGTTCATAATTACAATACCAGGAATAAATCCAATGTTGTTACAGACAAATTGAACTCTAATTTATACAAATCTTGTGCAATGTATCAAACGGCCAAAATATATGAATTTCTGCCAAAATGCCTAAAAGATATAAATGATTGTAAATTGTTCCGAAAGAAGCTAAAAAATGTCCTTATAAGTAAAGAGTTCTATTCAGTTAAAGCTTTTGAGAGCAATAAATTGCCTGAGAGTATTGTATCCTTATGATTTAAAACCTGGTTCATATTTTTTGTTAATATTGTGGTTCATTTTTTTATACTTATTTTTTTCCTTTGTTATATTTATAAAGTGTTGCGTTTTGATGTTATGTATGTTTGTTAATATTATGTTTTTTTGACATGAACATATGTTGTCTTGTACAATCGAAAAAGTTCGAATAAAGAAAATAAATAAATAAATAAATAAATAAACATCGTACGAACATCGACGAGCATCATACTGCGTATGACAAATCATGCCCCATGTATCAAAACAGAGTTGAAGCACTAAAAAAACGCTATAGCTTTGATTAGCGGTGGTGCAAATATGGTGAACAATCAAATTATATCTTATATGTTAATATCCAAGGTCTTACTACAAACAAGTGTGATTTAGTTACCATAATTATAGAGAAAAATCCTGCAATAATATGTTTAAGTGAAACCCATGTTACACTAGATATTACGGACCAAGAAATTAGTATTGTTGGCTATAATGCCGTTGTTTGTAGATCCTCAAGTAGACATACTGGAGGTTGTATAATATATGTGCGTGAAGATATAAATTATGATATTTTATGTAATATTTCTTTTGAGCAAAACTATTGGATTTCGGGTATTAAAATTAAAGATACGCGTCAAAATTTCAAAATTTATACTGTATACCGTTCTCCAAGTTCATCAAACGTGCTATTTTTAAACTTTTTGGAAAATTGGATTGAAGAAGTTACAATTAATGGAGATGCAACAATAATTAATGGAGATTTTAACATTGACATGAAAAACGATACGACATACAGTAGGAAACTAAAAGAAATAATTGAAGGAAATGGATTGAAACAAATAGTAAAAAAGTGTACAAGAATTTGTAAAGACAGTAAAACATTGATTGATTTAGTAATTGTTAATAGGAAAAATGTAAACGTAAAATTAAATTCTGACCGTAAAGTAAGTGATCATGAGATAATATCTATTTGTTGTGATTTTTTTTCAATTATAAAAGAAAATCAATTCAAAAATAATGATGAAAAGATTGAAATTAAATTATGGAAAAATATTGATTATGAAAAATTAAATGAATATTTAAAAAATTTAATGTGGATAGAAAGTGATAATGTCAATGATGTAACAGAAAATTTTATTAAAAATATAATCCAAGGATTAGACGTAATAATCCCTAAAAAAGAAATAAATGTTACATATAATTTGCAAAATGAGCCTTGGTTTAACGAAAAATGTTATAACGTAAGAAAAGAAAGGGATATGGCATATAATAAAGCAAAAATAACAGGAACTGATATTGATTGGGATAATTACAAAAAAAAGAGAAATAAATATGTAACAGTAGTTAGAGAAGAACAAATTAAATATTATGAGGATAAAATTGATGCTGTAAAAAATGACTGTAAACAAATGTGGAAAACTTTAAAAACTATCAGTGGAAAAGAAAAAATTAAAAATAGTATAAAAGATATCAATTTTGAAAATTCTGATGAAAGTTATGATGAATGTTTCAATAAATTTTATGTCGAAAGTGTAAAAACCATTGTTGACTCAATACCGGACATATCAAATGAGGAGAAAATAAAATTAGTAGATATTAACTTCAAATTTGACCCATTAAATAAATTTGAATTCAGAGAAATTACCTTAGAAAAATTAAAAAAAGTTATTTATTCATTAAAGAAAAATAAAAGTTCATCAGATGAAATTTCAGTAAATGTCCTTTTAAATTCTTTTGATATTATAGGAGAAAAATTACTCTCCATAATTAATTTAACTATAAGAACAAATGTATACCCTGATTCTTGTAAAATATCTTTAATTATTCCTATACCTAAAATTAAAAATCCTAAAGAGGCACAAGACTTTAGGCCAGTTAATCTTCTCCCAATGTATGAAAAAATAATTGAAATTATATTGTATGAACAAATTATTGAATATGTTGAAAATAATAATATTTTATGTGAGCATCAATCAGGATTCAGAAAGAATTTTTCATGTGAAACAGCCATACAGTTAGTTTTAACACAGTGGAGGAAAAATGCTAATGATGGAAATATTACAATAGCGGTAATGTTAGATTTTAAAAGAGCCTTTGAAACAATAGATCGAAAAATATTAATTGCAAAGCTAAAAAATTATGGTTTTGGCCCAAATTGCATAAATTTAATAGACAGTTATCTTACAAATAGAAAACAAAAAACAAAAGTGAACAACAAAACCTCTAGTGAAATAATAAATGACCTAGGGGTGCCCCAAGGGTCGGTCCTTGGACCTCTATTATTCATCTTGTATATAAATGATTTGTATTTGCAACTTGATGATGTGCTCTTTAATTTCTTTGCTGATGACACTCTTGTTTCAGCATCGAAAAAAACGTACGAAGAGGCGTGCAATGTGATAAATAAAAGTCTTGTAAGGTTGAATATTTGGCTGAAAGTCAACAAGGTAAAATTAAATGTGAATAAATCAAAATGTATATTAATACTGCCTTCTTCTTTTGTAAAGTCAAATATTATTGAAGACGTGAATAAAAGTAGTGTAATTATTGATGGTGAAGTACTTGAATTTGTAGATGAAATTAAATATCTCGGTATTATTATTGATTCACATCTTAATTTTAAAAAACATGTTGCATATATTAATAAAAAGGTTGGAAGCAAAATCAGCTATTTAGCAAGGATAGGTAATTTTTTAAGTCCGTGGACAAAAGCATTAATTTACAAAACAATTATTTCACCTCATTTTGAGTACTGTTCTACAATTTTATGGGACAGTAATGAAGAAAATATTAAAAAATTGCAACTGTTACAAAATAAGGCAATGCGGGTAATACTTAGATGTAATAAATTAACTCCTATTAATTTAATGTTGGACACAATGTGCTGGATGTCAATCAAACAAAGGTTGGCATTAAATGTGTTAGTTTTTGTTCACCGAATTGTAAACAAGAGAGTGCCAAACTACCTGTGTAATGATATAATGTACCACAATGAAGTTCATCAACACAACACAAGAACTGCCGGCAATATTCGCATCGGGAAACAGAAAAATAGATTTTATCAAAAATCTATTATGGTTAGTGGATTCAAACTGTTTAATAGTTTACCAAGATATGTGAAAAACATCGTAGATAGCATACAATTTAAAAGAGAATGTGTTTTATTTGTTAAAAAAATGTTTTTAAAAAAGAAATATACAAACTGATTTTGTGACAATAGGAGGAAATGATGAAAATTGTAATATTATCATAAATATTTTATTATAATATAAAAGGTGGATGTTCCTGAAATATGTGAAAAATGTATGATATGTTATGCAAAAAATATGTATGTACTAGCATTTTTGCTAAATAAAGAATTTTACTTACTTACTTACTTACTTACTTACTTACTTACTTACTTACTTTACTTACTTACTAAAACACTTTCAGTGTACTTGTTTAATTACATAATATTACTTTTGAAATGTTTTATGTTAAGTTAATATAGCTATAGTGCATATGTTTACTTTTAATACATTAATTATTCTAGGAAATTTTCTGTGACAGAATTTTATTTGTAAAGAGTTATAGTCATTATAGAGAGTATGGCAGAGCGATTGAAGAAACTTCCACTAAAGTTGACTGCGATAGTGCGACTGTTCATTAGGTACAGTTATGGTTTATAAAATTGGAACATGTCGTATGTGAAATCAGCACCATCAGTTCACTTGCAGTGCTAAATGGCAACGCTGTCTATTATTGTGGCCAGGTAGACTCTGAGGTGTGAGTGATCTCACCTGCAGAACTCCGACTTTGTTTTCAGATAAGCCAAGTGAAATGATGGTACTCAATTCAATACTGCAGCATGTGACATGTTCCACTTTTACTGACGATAACTGTACAAACAAAAAATGAGACGATTGAATATGTGATACATGCGTTCATGCGTTACTTTAGTAACTTTTAGAGATCATAAAAATTTTGAATTCTTGTTTTTTTTTTCTTGAAATCTGGAATTATTTAAATTCATTAATGTACATAATCATCTCTTTTAATGTTAAAACATTCGTGTTCATTTAATAATTGATTCTAGAACAAAAAATACTTTTTTATTCATTTTTATTACATGTTATTGTACCAGCCAGGGATATTTTAAAGGAAAGAAAAAAACCCAATACAATCTGTTAAAATTACTTTATTTTGATAATATTTTTATAGAAAATTCTATAAATAAAATATTGTATTCCTTTAATCAATTAAATTGTATTATTTGTAAAACAAAATAAACAAATTAGAATGCAGCTATTCTAATATTAAGATCGATATTAATTGAAATTGAAATGTTTTTTTTTTGTTCTGCCACTAACATGCAATTACGATCACTGTCAATGTTAAAACAGGTCTTTAATTTTACAGAAAATTTGGTGAACTTGCACCGGAACGGAGCTTTGCTTGATGAGAACGACCAGGACGCCCGAGTGAGTTCAGGGTAACAACTTTCAATTAGATTGTACAGAAAAGGGTTTAAAAAGTGTCTTGTTGTTTACATCGTATCGGCAACAATGTGTATTATAATTATGAAGTGAAGGTCATTCGATCCCTTTCCTCTTATCATGACTATATATTACCTTGAAGCCAAACGTCGTTTATGACGTCACACATAAGCTTATGCACAGACACTTTATGAACCCCCTTCGGTACTTTAAAGGTTATTTTTAAATAGGAAATGAAAGTTCTGATTTTGAATTATTTTAATTTCATTCAAATATACTATTATTTTTTATTTTTCTCAGAATTTGTGTCAGAAATTTGTTTTGCAATTAAGTAGTCTATATTTATACTAGAAATTTATCAATTATATGACAATTACTTTAATTCTAGGGTTGATTTTTTGTTTATCTTGGTGATTTAATTGATTAAAATTGATTGATGATTCATTATGAATTACAACACATTAAATCTGACTTGATTTCCAAATAAATTTATTAATCAGGATGATGGGGTTATTTAAAACTGTTTGTAAAAAATTGTTTCTAATGCGGTGATATTTATTTACAGTGTTTTGTCGTCTGTATGATGCAGAAGGGAGATTTGGTAAGTTGAATGAACTCGACCTGTCTATACCTGTTCTATTTCGAACTTGAAATTTATTGACACGTTTCTATTCTATTGGTGGAAATTTTGTGAAGTCTATCCTCATTGGTCAAAAGTTACATTGAATGGTAACGGAAATGCACGAAATGAGTTCACATAAATTTGAAATAGATATTATGTAAATAAATTATTTAAAATTTAAATTAAAATCAATGTTTGTATATTATTCATAGCTATATTTGCATTAGCTAATTCAGTGACATGTCTGATTGGAAAATGCACCAGCTATGTTGAAATATATTTGATATTATTTAAACATGCTAATAAATTAAAAATTAAATAAATATACACTTATTTATATTTCAAATTTATATAAATTATTTTATTATTTCAAAAAGTAATAAACACAATTTCCCTCAAGTAATAAGCTGCAATACATTTTTGTCATACCTCTAATAAATTTTAGTCAACTTGATTAATTCAAAATGAGAATCTGTATTATTTACTAAGTAATTTTATTATACGATATGCATGTATCCTGTATTTCATGTTAATTTAAAAGTATCACACTGTGGAAATGTAGCTACTAATGATGAATCAATAATTATTAATAAAATTATCTGAGGTATTATCTTATATGCATTCGATTGAATACTGGAGCCGATTTAAAATCTAAAATATTGGATTTAATTTAAAAACACCGTTTACATGACGGTGTTTAATGCGTATTCGTTGACGACGGATAATGTTATTCTTATGAGGCGTCGTCAACGAATACGCATTAAAAACCGTCATGTAAAATGTAAACGTAGTGATTGTAGATCTCTGGACACCATGAACTTTACTCCTGCTTTGTTTGTGGACGTTACCACGCAGTCTATGGAGGTGTGGTGAACCAAAAGTCTTATGATAGACTGGCTGCTCTTTTTACCTCACCCAAAATAGAGTATCGACATCAATTTTTTTAATTACATAAATGGATAGAGGGTGCAAAGTTATGCTATCCTGATTTTTTTCAGATTTTTTAGAGCCCGGGAAGTATTTTTAAAAAATTATTGAAAGTCCTTTTTGTGACGTCACGTGGCGGTAAGTCCTATCTTTTTCTTAAGGAGCGGTGCCTCGTGACGTCACAGAAAGAACTTTCAATAATTTTTTAAAAATATTTTCCGGGCTCTAAAAAATCTGAAAAAAAAATCAGGGTAACATAACTTTGCACCCTCTATCCATTTCTGCAATAAAAAAATTGAGGTCGATACTCCATTGCAAATCTGCATCCCTCTGTTTATTGGAGATGCAGCAGTGCTAGCAAGTGAGACAGGAATAAAGTTCGTGTTGTCCAAAGGTGCATGTACACTCATTCAATCATAAAATGTCAATTTTTGGCATTCTCAATTTTCAGGACCCTGTTCTCCATGCATTCGTATACGAGTATACACAACAAAGCAGTAGTAACGTTCTTGGTGTTCCGAGGTGTACATTTTATCTACTTATATATATTTATATACTCCGGTTCACATTTAACTTGGTTTTCGTCGTGTTTGTAACGTCTTCTGTTATTGGTGCATTGTTTATTATAACGAAGAACTTCACTAGCCGAGCCGAGCCGAAGGACATCCGAGCGTTTCCGACAAAACCCAAGTTAAATATGAACCTTAGGCTAGCATACATTGACGTGAGCTCATGCCAAGACATGTCACTTAATTCTGACATGTGACAGGTGGACGCAAGCGGAAGGTTCAGTGCGACTAAGACTAAACAGTACGTGGTCCAGCGAGTGCCCGTGCTGTACGGTCCTCCTGGATCCAGGAGACCTGACCAGGATGCTGTGAACGCGGCCGTGGACCAGTGTGCAGCCATCAGTAAGTCCACCAAGTCAAATTAGTAAAAATTAGAACCCATTTTGTAATATATCCGAGTTATTCGCTATTAAGCTCTCTCCTAGTCTAATTCCCTCCTATTTTGCACGATTTTAGAGGGAAAAAGACGATAATATTTCTTCTTCTTTTTTCTCTACTTGAGCATAAAATGTTAAAAATATTGTCTCCATTTCATCCTCATTTTGAGCAAAGAGGAAATAAGATGTGTTGAGAGGTAAAAAAGATTAGGTTTAAACGTGTAAAGAATGAGTTGAAGAAGAAAAAAAAATCCAGATACCGCTGACTGATTTATAGACGTTGTAAATCTAGTATGGTAAAAGTTAATGATTTGAAACTGATGAGAGAGCCTTGGTTGCTAAATCCATTACCGAAAAATTGAGGTACACAACGCCTACACAGTGAGCGTGACACCATTCAGAAATATTTTATTTTATATATTTTTATCATTTCATCCCGAAATGGTCCCCACGTCTACATTGACTCTGCGTGACGATACCCAGTCACAGAGTATGATGAACGTTCGTGGTATCCCGATGTGTGTACATTTCATCTTCCTAGATACTTAGCAGGCAGAAATTGAAGTGAACCATAACATAATTATACTGTTATTTACATAGTAATATAATAGTTTAGGTATAGTTCAAAGAGGTGTTGTTCAAAAGTCTCTTTTTCGTTGTATTTCTTTTGAGCGATATCACAGCTTGAAAACGCGTTAGAGTTTCAAAGAACGGAGTTAAATTTCATCAGACTGGAGAACTCCTGGGAGACTAGAAAATCAAGAAAGGCACACTTTATTTACACCAACAAGCCAAATTAAATTACTTGATTACAATAGTAATTAAATACATTTTATCATTTATTAGATAAACAAATTAATTCTCTCCCTCGTGTACGCCAATTAAAAGTTTTAAGACACAAATCTGTAACAAATATAAACAATATTTAAAAAAAAAATAAAATATAAAAATGTATATTTTCGTGGTGTTATAAAATTTCCTTTTAAGGGTAAGGTAACACGCTTAATGCTAAAAAAAATTCCCAGGCATGAAAATTATGAAACATGTTCATATAAAATGTTCTCCTCTACATCCATTATTAGTAGCTAAAATGTCAGGTAAACAAATTCAATCTAAATTTTGAGTTATTAATTTAATCCACTTTAAAAATTCATAACTCAAAAACTAGATCGAATTTGTATACCTGATATTTTAGCTACTGATAAGGAATGTAGTGAACGACATTTTAAGATGTTTCATAATTTTCAAGTGAGGGATTTTTTTAAACATTGGGCGTGTTTCCTTAGCCTCAAATGCAAAAAAACTGATCCTAATACTGAACAACTTAAAAACAAAAGATTTTTATTTTTTTTTTTATTTTTTCAGACGAAGATGGGAAATGTATGACCAACTACAAGATATGGACTTGCCTCTACACTAAACTACACACGGTACGCTGAAAATGTTTGTTATTAATATATATACTTTATATTTATTTTATATGTTATACACACGGGCATTTACAAAAAACACATAATATAATAAGTCTCGATTTTTTATTGTCTTGAAAGTTTATGACTAATATCAAGTTGTATTAAATGTGGTCTTAAAGCTTTGCAAATAACTCTTACGTTATATATAGTGCTGCTTTTCTTTTTATTTTAAAAAAATGTAAACATTTTTATAGTATATTATTAAAATCAGAATTTTTTTTGCTTTGTAGTCGCACAATCAATAATATCTAGGATCTGAAACTAATGCAAACATTCATTTTTACAAATACAAGAAAATCTCCCATCATGGGATATAAACTTTGTTGTTATATAGTTCTTGCAGTTAGGTTACATATAAATAAATGTTAAGGGTAAAATAACACGAATCTGTAGTCCCATTTGATTAACATGTAAACCTTAGCAACCTCATTAAAATTCTAAATTTCTTTTTCCTTTTTCTGAGAGACAGTCCTTACCACCAAGAAGTTGCAAAATAAATTTCAAAACAATCAGACGAGCTGATTGTTTTAAATTAAATTTTTCAATTTTCAGTATAGGGCTTTTCCATGCAAAGCTAAACTAAAAAATTAATTTAAAAAAATCTGCTCGACCGTTTTGAATTTTTTCTGTGACTTTTTGGTGCTAAGAACTGTCTCTCAAAACTAATATTCAAATTTTTTATGAGGTTGTTAAGTTTTACATGTTAATCAAATAAGACTACGTCAATCAGCGGATTCGTGTTATCTTACACTTTAATTGAAACGACTGTCACATTGTTTTTTATAAATCTGACATTAATGCACAATTCTTTTGTTTCAGAGCTAAATTATCCCCCATGAGGTCAATATAATATTGTAAAAAAATAAATAAATATATAAAATAATTAATTTTAAATATATTAATTTATATATAACATAAATTAACTAAAATGTTCATTAAAAAAACAATGTTGTTATAATTTATAAACAATTTGATAAACTATATAATATAACAATGTTTAAACTGAACTTGTTAATAACAAAAACTAAACTCATGTATAAATAAAAATATTATGAAATTATTATATATATTTGCTGACATCGTATGTTAAATATGTTACAGGAGGAAAATTTTATGAAGTAGAGAACCTCAACTTTTTTTTCTCTACTTTTAATCTCTAACTTTCTTGCTGCCTGTTGCAATAATTATTATGCAGCAAAATATGCACTTTTGCATCAATAAATATAAAACTTCACACAGCTTGCAGTTTTTAATATACCTCCATGTTACCTACAGCTGCATACTACTGCATTCATATTGTTTTACAAAAACTTGTAATCAATTATAAGAAAGATATTATATTACTATATATAAAGGCATGTTATAATTATTTTCATTCATTAAAAAAAAATATAATTTTTATTATCATAAAAATTATCTAGACGAATAAATTTTAATTACGTTCATTAAATTTACAACCTGCATGATTTTTTATTGAATATTTAATGTATAGAAAATAAAATTTTGCATTGTCGATACTTTTTATTCTTTATTTTTAACCCATTAGCATCCTCAAAATGGAGGAAAAAGACGCTGTGACGTCATAGTCATGCAAAAATTTAACACGCAAGCATAGGAAAATACATTAATAGAACAAGTAAGATGTGTAACAGTATCTTTAATTCCCATTTGTAGATAATTATTAAGAATCCTGGTATTTCTCCTCAATTTTTAAGATGTTAGAGGATTAAAAATATCTTAACTAAATATTGCAATATATACGTAACTCAAAGTCTTTTAGCAAAATTTGCAATAAATTTCATGCATGTTTCGTCCACTGATTGAATCTGTAGTTTAGAAGAACATAACAGGAATATAGACAGAATGAACTGTTGCTTAACTTCGTTTTTAAATATCAAATTGGCAATTAATTATTAATTACATGAATTACCGAAATCAACTTTAAATTATAAAAATTTAGTGAAAAGATAATTCTTATTGTTCTGTTACATATATATAACGTATATATTATAAAAGTTCAATGTTTGTTCGAATAAATTAAAACAAATAAGTTATTTGTTTGGAAAATCTTTCAAGTAAAGTAAGTTCTATCAAGTTCAATTATTTTATCTTTTTTTTTAATATGACATGAACAAAATTTATATATTATGTAAGATTAATATTTAATAAAAGTTATAATAAAATGGGTAATATTATTATTTATTAGCAAATAAAGTGTAAAAGCTTTAACAGAAGGCAAACATCACAGCAGCAATGGTGCCGATCACAAATGAAATATAACACTATTATAAATCACGCATTGGACCCGTAGCGTAAGGAGAAAGGATGGAGCTAGGTGTCGAAAGAGAAAGAAAAATGGCGTTTGAAAACGTATACCGATCGGAGAAGGAGAGAGAGAGAGAGAGAGAGAGAGAGAGAGAGAGAGAGAGAGAGAGAGAGAGAGAGAGAGAGAGAGAGAGAGAGAGAAATATATATTTATAGAAGTACGATAAAAGGCTCAACTTTGGTATTTTAGGAGTTCGTCAGAGCAATTCATCTTGAGCAAACTGAGCGGTAAATTACCGTGCACAAACCAGCAGCAACTTTCTGATATCTGCAAACTTGATGGTGGAATTCATACCACTGTAATATGGCGCATGGAATATAAAATAAGCTCTGTGACAAGAGAATTCTGTTCGTAAACCCTGCTCAGTGTACTCTGAGCAAGCTTAGAAACAAAAATCATGATGTCATTTGCACGCACTGTACTCTCTACCCCACCCTCTGAGCTGGTGTAAGAAAGTGGGGGAAAGGTGTACATCGAGTAAGGTTTACGAACAGACCTTATTATGATTTTTGTACTTTATAAAGCTCTGGAGAAAAGAGGAAGTGATACTTGAAACGTTGAAAAGGACCCTAAAAGAAACCTTAATAGTTTTACTGATTTCTTAAATTTGTCTTTGTCTTTGTACAAGTTTTTAACATTATTTGTACACAAATTCAATTAATAACGTCAGAACTCATAATATAATATATGACCTATAAATTTAATGTAAATAATATTGGAATATGAAAGAAATTGAAAAGTAATATATAAATTTATTCATCCTACATAAAACATAATTTATAAACGATATTCTGTACTGAAGTTTAAAAAATATGTCAACATATAAAAATTGCAATTAAAATTTTTAATTGCATTTACATTTAATAAAGGTAGGAATTGCATCTCATCAACAAAATCAACGTGCAGAACTAATGCTACAAACGCAACGCCGTGAAAATGAGTTTTTCGTATTTTCTAGTAGAAATTTTAAAATGTTGTATTTTTATTGAGAGACTACTACAAACCGTATAAACGAAGCAATTTTAATTGGATGATGTGGAAGGTTTTAAATAGTTCTGTTTTTAATATTTACGCGTATAAAAATTAATACATAAAATATTATATAAAATATAATTATGTTGCTATTACAGCTGTATATAAATATTAAATGTCACAAGTATTTTCTTAAGGCTTTAATACCTGAGAAATTTGGAAGAAAAATTCGCTACAACAGATTTTCTTCAAATTAATTTGGTGGACTCACAACAATCGTCAAATTAGCTCTGAATTTTTTCGGAATTTTTTAACCGTTGGTTTAATTATAATTAATTTATTTAAATGAGAATTTTGTATCCTTCCAATGTTAAATTTGTTAATTAGCATTGCAAAAAAACTATACAACAGATTCTTTTACTTTTTTTTTTTACTAAAACCTAATTTTTTAGACTATTTTTCTGAATTGTTTTCATATATTTTGAACCGTGGCGATGATCGTTTCCTATATGTGATGAGAAATGTGGCAACGTTCTCAAGGACTGTTGTCACCACCCCCTCCTAAAAATTTATGCGCATTCCAATGCAAACAGTGTTGCCACTATAGCCACGCCTCTTGACCTTGACAGACAAATTCTCAGGTTATACTTTAAGTATTTGTAAAACATAAAACCAGAGAATATAATTTTACAAAAGCATTCGTTAATATTAACTATCAACAGAATAAAATTAGTAAAAAATAAGATATTTTTATTAGGAAATTTTATATTTAATTGTTAAATGCCTTATGATAGTTATGATTGTGAGAACCTAACATATTAATACCTAAGTACTAAATTCTAAACCCATGCATAGGTTATAGAGGCTTCAAGTCAGCTAATTTTTTGGTGTTCCCACCCGCTATACCAAACGTATGTAAAAAAAAAGTGAATTCGTTTTTTCACTAAGAATAAGATTTTTTAGGGAAAATTCCTTTACGGAACTTTGGTCCAAACTGAAAAATAAACTAGATAATTCAAGATTTAGATTTTTTACTTGATTTATAACCGAGAAAAGTTTAAAAAACACTTTGCTTAATTTTCAAGTGCAAGATGGACCTTAGCGATAAGAGTTGCGCAGCGCAAGCGCACTCACTTATGGCGTCATAAAGTTAGTGCGCCCCCTAGTAGTAACTACTGGAACTACGTGCGTCTGGCGAGGATTGCTGTATATATGATTAACATTGTAAAATCATGTAAATGCTCTATCAGCAGCCACAGCATAATTTTATAGAAATGACAACACCATAATTAGTTGTCAAACACTTTCGGACAAATATAAAAAAATATTTCAACTTCGTAAGTGATTTCTTTCCTATATATTTGATAATTTTTGTGATTCTCCCCATGCTACAGGTATTGCCGTATCCTCGATGCAAAGAGCAAAATTTGCAGATGTCAGCGCCATCTCTTGGTCCTCTATACTCTAAAATATTTCTCATAGTTAGCTAAGAGAAGAACACACAACTCAACTATGCTACAACTATAATAATATAATATTTCCTTGCACTTGGTAAAAATTTTAAAAATTGTGTTTTTAACTATGCAATTGTATTAATAAAACTAAATACCGTTAGTTTATTTTACTAACTGAAAGTTTCTATAATATTATTATCTTCCTTTAGGCATTTCTTTTGAAAAATTAAAGCTTATGATATAGCCTTTTCGTATATATAATAATATATATACAATAATATAATACATTATTGTAAATAAATAATATATTATTATTAAATTTAAAAAATATAACAATCCTTAACAGATTCACATACATTTGATAAAAGTATTTTACTACTGGATTGTTGTAGTAAAAAATAAATACATATGAGACCCATTTATTTTACTTCATTTTTTTATTATATTCAATTGAAAACAATACATACTATACAGATAAATACAATTAATTTTACTATTATTTTTTTTATTAAAGTATATATATTTATGTTATAATATAACATACGTTCTTTCTTTCCAATTGATATAAATATGTCAACTGCAGTATATATTTTAGTAGTAGAGATTCTGAATAAAATCTAATTTAAATTTCAACGCATGGTGGGAAAAACGTAATGTGAATTTCTTTCTCTGCTGCTGGCGAGGTTGACTGCGAGGCAAGATAAGAGGAGCCAGAAGGCGCTACTTCAAGCGATGGTGCAAATCCTAGTGGCATTTCTGCAAAGCCCCGTGTCAAAGAAGACGACAACACAATCCCGATCTTCAAGTCATACCTTCTCAAATCACGTGTCACACAAATTGATGTCTCAAAAATCCATTCACATTCTTTAAAAGAATTTTTATTTTAAACTTTTGTCAAAAATATAATATTATTTTTTTATAATATGAAAATATATTGAATAATATATTTTTTATTGAATCTATGAATTTATATTTTATTTGTTATTACTGATATAAATATGTTATGAATTGAATGTATGAATTTATATTTTATTTAAGTTTGTTAAAATTAACCGACCGGGCACTTGATGCAGTGGTATGCTCCTCTGATTCGTAATCGGATAGTCATGAGTTCCATCCCAGCCATGCACCGCCACACTCTCGAAAATTGGTGTTTCAGAAACACTTGCCTGAAACGGTTAAAGTGTTTCAATAATGACATGAAACGTCTTTCGTGTTTCAAGGGGGACACAGAGGTGTCTCACAGGTATTTTCTGTTTCGCGAAACACTTTAGATGTTTCAAGTCAATTTTGGTGTCTCACCTTGTTGAAACACTTAAAGTTTTTCAGAGATCCACCAATCAGAGAGACGATGACTGATCAAGCCAGTTTGTTTGCAAGATGGATGCTGGTAGCATCATGTACGTGTTAGTCTCAGTAAATCTTTGAAATATAGTTTAATTAAGTCTAATAACTTCAATTCAATGTTCATAAAGTGACTGTGAATTATTAGTGGATCGTAAGAACGATAGTCACAAGTTGCAGCACTGTTATATTTGTGATACGATGTGATCATAAAATGTGCCCTCTCTGCAAACTTTCTAACAACAAGGTAAGATTATGAAAATATGATTTTGCGGGGACTTTATCAACGAAATATTTTTCTTTTCATACATTTAATTCTTATATATTATATTTATTCTTGTTCAGTGTATTTTTCTCCATTTACTTGCAAAAAGTAGGATAATTATATTTTTTATGCTAATATATTGTTTCAAATATTCAAAGGTATATTTTTAATTGTTCGTTATAAAGGCTTTACATCATATCAATAATAAAAATTAAAGTTAAAATACTGTGTTTACAAGCAAATAAATAATATATTTAATGTTCAATGACGTCACAAGATATTCCTCCGCGGAACAGGATCGTGGAGGTTTTACGTGTTTCAGCTTGAAACGCTTAAGGTGTCTCAAAGGTCTGAAACACCTTAGGTGCTTTAACTAAGGGGGCAGCCTGTGAGACGCGTTACGTGTTTCAAACAAGTGTTTCTGAAACACCAGTTTTCGAGAGAAAAGTTTGAACTTTTCACAAGTGGTGGTTGCTAAAGAACACCCACTCGTGCATCCGGGAGGTGATTGATGGCATCATCCATCAATTGCCGACCATCTTGACTGAGGTTTCCATAGTTTCCTCAGTCACAACCAGGTGAATGCTGAAATGGATTGCCTAGGCCATGGCCACCCCGGTTTGGAAGGGACCCACAAAAGTAGGGTCTACGAAGAGCCGGGAGGTTAAATTCAATTCAGTCACTTAATTGTGGCCAGTTCCCTATACTAGGGTTCAGTTAAAAAGCTAAATAAAAATTAAGGAAGAAGTGTGATTAAGTTTACATGAAAAGTCAAATTGGACATTGTTAATTATTAATAATAATTTTTAAGCATGAATGAATAAAAAATTGAAATCATGTTTGAACTTATTATAAAATTGTTCGTAGAAACGAACTACATCTAAAAAAAAACACACTTTTCAAAGAGCTAAAAAAAAACGGGGGCATACATGACCAAAATTTGTCAATTGCCCCAAAATACCAAACCATCTAAATAAAAATGCAAGGTTTCACGTGTTTTATTTTATTATTTTTTTTAAAAGTTTTAAATAAGGGCCAGTATTATAAACCTCTCAAGATTTAAATCCCGTATTATTTATATATTATATAATACAGTATATAATATATCAATTACAATTTTTTTTGTTTCCTGTGTGTCGCTCTACCATGGAACTAATTTCAAACTAAAAAAAAAAAATAATTAAATATTTCCTTCTCATGATTTTAAAAATATTGGCATTAATTGTAATAAGCTAATATTAACGTAATGTTAGGAATACTCTTATATATAAATGTATACAAAGTTTCACCAGTATTATTTTATGGTTTCACTATTGATGAAGTAGACAGCCTATAAAATACCAGACTGCATTATTTACTTGCCATAAAAGTTATATTTATATATAATTACATTAATTACTGAATGATATATATATAACACTGCACAATAAACAATATTATAGTTTGCACATATTTCCTTTCTCTCATACATACAATGCAGAATAATTATTGTTAACTATAATTGCAGACAAATTGTTAAAACAACATTATTACAACTATATATATATATATATATATATATAAATACCAATTAATAAAACTATTGAAGGTATTTATTTTTTATTATATAATATAGCAGTATCGTTTTTTTAGTTTTACAAATAAGTAAAAATAATTTTCAATTTTATCTTTTTCTATTTTTAGTTTTGTTTTTTTTTTCCTTCTTTTCCTTTTTTTTTGTAGAGGTCCAAAAAGTTCAGCGAGTTGATTCTCTTGGGAAATCAGAGCAATTAGATGGTCTAAACACTTAGTGGTATAGCAGCAGTAGACCGCTTGTTGTTGGCTTGCCCCTCCCCCCTCCCCCTCATGAGCTCCCAGACGCAATAGTACTGTCACTTACAGACAACTTTCCAATTGAGCCGAGGAGCATTCAACAGGAATATTGCTATCGTAACATTTTCATCATGAATAGAAAAATCTGCTTATATTTTATATTTTTTAACATTGACAATAATTTACTGGCATTATAATTGATTTTATACTTTTCATCTTTTAGTTATATGTCATAAACATGCATTTTTACCTTATAACTGCATTTATCAATTTAAAAAAAAATCTAAGAAGTAAACTCTCAAAGTAAATTATATAAAATATTTTTTATATAATTAATATATATAAATTAAAAAGTAAACTTTAATATTATTATATATATACTATAAGCAATAATTGTCATACTAAAATTATATCAAAAAAAGTAATGTGTCGTAATAATATAAAGTCAACTGGTGCTTTTTATTACGGTATATATAATATATATAATAATATACCCTTCTAGGTTTTTGTAATATATAATAATAATAATAATACTTTATATATTTTAGTGAAAAACTCTTGTAAAATTAAACACATTTAAAGTCTTATACAAAATGATAAGAAAATGAGAAGTGCTAACCATACGGCAAAGTTTCTGTAAATTTTCTTAACATCTTCTGAGCTTGTGACACCGCATTAATAACTAGCACAGGGTGGGTGGTGGTAAAAGGCGCCACTATGGACGAAGGAGCCTTGGGGCGCCAGCAAAATGTACCAACTATAACCACAGTCTGGTGCCATCTTCAATATAACTGAAGAGAAATTCGTGTTCCAAGAACAAATAAAACAAGATGAAAAGCGTCACAAAATGTCCACTTAACTTTCATAACTATACACTGAAGAACGTACAACTTCATCATTCATTGAATTTCGTTTTCACCTAACTTGCAATGGTTGTAACAAACAATTGTTACAACCATTGCATGAAGCCTTTTTCCTTGTTAAACATCGGACGACGTAGTGTCTGATTTTACCACCAGAGAAGTAAACGTAATGTAATGGCTGTTGGCGCTAGTTAACAGTTGCAACGGTCATTTTTCATAGGTTAACATGTAAATCAACAACCCGTCCCACATGTTTTTCCTTTCACGCGACAGACATTACACAACAATACATTGTTTACTAAAACGAGTAGAAGACTTTGGTTTTCACTTATTTTTTTCAAATTTTTACATTATATTGAGGTACCGTCCATAATGGAGAAGATATGGAGATAGGTATTATGTATTATACCCCAAAGTAATAATTTTTGCTTTGTTTTTTCAATTTTTTAATTTGCAAATATTATTTTTACCACATTATAAGATATAATTTACAAACCATTTATTACAATGATAAAATTATTAAATTATTATTTTGAAAAGTGTGTTTTTTTTATATAAAACCTATTTTTAAATACATCATTTCAAAAGGAAATGTTATATAGAATTTCTTATTCTTTGAAAATATCATAATTTTTATTTTCTAAGAAAATCAATTTAGAAAATATGAATTCTGTGCATTTCTATGATAGCACTACAATAACAACTTGGCAGATTTAATTTTTTGAAACCTTTTATTAAATCACAATTATTGTTTCCTGTTTGTATGTTGTTGTTCATTGAATTATAGAAAACCTGATATAGAAAACATGCCCACTCGACTATCCGTCTCACCCAGTCTCACCAATATATTGTTATGATATAATGTCATTACAACTTTATAACAATAACATATAATATCATTACGCTAAACCTTTTTTTTTTTTTTACAATGGGGTGATCATAAAACCATTATTTTTAATATCATATGATAAAAGGCATGAAAAAATAATACTAATTCAAATATTAATATATAGCATCAAATTATTATTTACCAACTGTTCTTAAATTAAAGTCTTATTATAATAATTAAAAGGATGTTATTTTTATTCTATATACACTATTATCGATCAGTTTTATCAGAGAATATCATTACTTAATTATGTATTCTCTTGTCATAAAAATAGTATACCAATCTTGTTCTCTGGGTATTATTAAATCTTGAAATACATAATGGACAACATATATGAAAAATTTTAATTGCAGAAATGAATAGAGGGTACCAAATTATTTAACTCGACTGAACTTTTTCAGATTTTTTTGAGACCCAGAACTATTTTTAATTAATTATTGAAAGTGCGGCCACGCCCCCTGGAGGCGTAAGTAGGCGTCCAGTCTATATCCTTTTTTAAGCATTCAGGGGTGCCAATTGAAATCACAGGACTTTCAATAATTATTTAAAAATAGTTCCGGGTCTCAAAAAAATCTGAAAAAATTCAGAGTAGCATAATTTGGTACCCTCTATTCATTTCTGCAATATTTTTTTTTCATGTATGTTGTCCATTATCAATTTCATCCATACAATCATGATGTGCTACGTAGTAAATAAATGTTTTTCTCTTGCTGTATGAGATGTGAATGTGTGATGAGAGAGAGAGAGAGATGACATTATTTTCTATTTTACATTACATTGCAGACAAGAAAAGTGTCAGTGTCAGTGCATCGATATCGTGCTTAGACATTGAGTTATCGTAACTTAATCATCATACCATCTATGACACAGGAAATCATGCACTATAGAGACACAACCGTATATATACAAAAGCAAGCAATTCTAGTTTGCTTGCATATAATACGGTACATATATTCTCTAGATGTAATTCACCGTATTCAAACATGCAATCTCATTCTCTATAATATGTATTATATTCAATTTTACAATTACATTTGCAATTACAACAGCTGTTTTGTATTATCTACAATGTTACCAAGGGTAATGAGAATGATAATCAATGTCACTTCGTATATAAGATATAAAAAAAATGTATTTGCAATATTTGTTTAAAATAGCTGATATTCAGATTATTTAGTTTTTTTCAAAAATAAGAAATTGAAAAGTAAAAAATCAGAAGCCATGGACCAATTTTAGTGTCATAATTTATTATCTGATATTGATTTTATAGTATACCAATTTTTAGGCTAATATTTATGATATAATAAAACATGTGACATTATATATTTCTTGTTTGTGTAAAACATTTCATTTGACTTCACTGTACAATAATTCATGGCTTGACCCCCCTTCTACTTCTAAATTAAGGCAAGCATTTTAGAATCCTGGGAACAGCATCAAACTTGCATCGATTTTTAATGTATTTATCGGTCAATGGACAATATACATGAAAAAAAGTTATTGCAGAAATAAATAGAGGATACTTAATTATGCTACTCAGAATTTTTTCAGATTTTTTTGAGTCCCGCAACTATTTTTAAATAATTATTGAAAGTTCTGTTATTTCAGTTGGCACTCCTGAATCCTTAATAAAAAGGATAGAGACTGGACGCCTATTGACGCCTCCAGGGGGCGTGGCCGCACTTTCAATAATTATTTAAAAATAGTTCTGGGCCTCAAAAAAATCTGAACAAATTCAGAGTATATAGCATAATTTGGTACCCTCTAATCATTTCTGCAATAAAATTTTTTCATGCAGGTTGTCCATTATACAAAATATTATACGTGAACTGCCTCTCTTAACTCTTTATACTTTTTTACATTTAATTTTTTTTTAACTGTGTGAACTCGTATGTTTAATTAAATACCATGGCTCCGAAATACCAAAGTTTATTTTTTACGTATGCAACAATAAAATACATAATTGTTATTCACTAATCAAATTGTACTGTTAATAAATTAGCATTTGTTTTTTTCAATTTTTTCTCCCTTTAAACAAAATTTATTCCAGAGTATTTTTTTGTCAATTCAATAAACAGAAATTAAAACTGCATGGATGAACTGTATAATAATTAATGTCAAACAATGCATCGATTTTACATAAATCTTTAAATTTAACTATTTTGAATAATAGAAAATTAGCATTCATTTAATATAAAAAAAAAATCATTGATAAAAATTCAAGCTAATATATAAATATTTGCATTGATTTAATATAAAGTACACACACTGCATGCATGTAGAATATTATCACATAAAACAATTGAAAGTGCAGATATACAATGCAAATGTTTTGCTGATGTTTCAGGCACAAATGCATCAGAGTTTGCTTACATTGTATATAATGGTGGTGCTCCACTTTTGAAGAGAGGCGAGTGTTGAGAGATTCATTGAATTACACAAAAACAATGAGGAGTCATGCAGCCACCATCAGTGTTGCTAGAGAGAGAGAGAGAGAGAGAGAGAGAGAGAGAGAGAGAGAGAGAGAGAGAGAGAGAGAAGAATTATAATATATTTATGAGCTAGCACCATGTGTATTAAACATTGGTTAAAAATGTTAAAATAAAATTAAAAATTGTTTAGCTATACGCTTATATTTATATTTAATTGAATGATGTGTATATAAAAATTATATACAAAATATATAAAAATTGATATAAATTTATAAATTACATGCATGTTTATGCACTGTTTACATAATACTGCAATAAATGCATGTATTATATACATACTGTATAGTTCCAAAAAGGATTATATTTCATGATAATATATATAAAATATAATAATGATCCTTCTTGAAAATTTAATAAATTTTGGAAACATACTGGACTCAATTATAACTATACGCATTTAAAAATTTTCTCTCAATTGTCAGTTTTCTGTCTAAAGTAAGTCGATAATAACATTTGTTAACCTTGCCACCCCCAAATAAAGCGGGTCAGATATAAGTAATATATTTTATATGAAAGGAAACTGTAGGGACACGTAACGGAAACCCAACATTCCCCCTTTTTCTGATAGCAAAGAAACTTTTCCTATAGCAAGCCACGCAAGTGAATGATTAAAAGCTGATTTTGAACGAAAGGTACATAATTTTATATCATATTATAAAATTTATTATACATTTTGATCGTTTCTTATTTCCTGACTTTAAGGAAATCATAGGAAATGGAATTCTACTTCTTGAAGTTGAATTTGCTAGATATTTTAACTAAAATATTGGTTGGCCAGATTGAACTAATTATAAGAAACCATCACAGTAGCAGACTTGGGTAATTACTTTTGCCTTTTTGCACACTTTAAAGAGGCACTGATATGTAAAATCACTATTAGATTACATTAAACCAAGTAATAAAAACTTTTCAACTAATTTTAACTTAAAACGTAATATAATATAAAAAGCAAAAAGCTATACTATTTTTTTATAATAGCTAAATTATATAAAATGCTTTAGATTCCTTAAATCAAATTATATGGAAAGAAAAGAATCCTATATTACCATTTCCTCTGTCATTATGTGTATCGTGAAGGAAATATAATAAATAATAAAATAAAATCACTGCACAGAACTAATATCAGTCTGAGACTAATGATAAAATTTAACACTGTGAAAGAAAATCATGAGGATTTTAATTTAAAAGAACTAAACTACAACTATTAACTGTAAGTGATCATCTAATTATCTAATGGACGACCTGCATGAAAAATTTTTATTGAAGAAATGAACAGAGGTTACCAAATTATGCTACTCTGAGTTTTTTCAGATTTTTTTGAGACCCAGAACCCAGAACTATTTTAAAATAATTATTGAAAGTGCTGCCACGCCCCCTATAGGCGTCAGTAGGCGTCCATTCCCTATCCGTTTTTCAGGATTCAGGGGTGCCAACATAACTCGCAGAACTTTCAATAATTATTACAAAATAGTTCCAGGACTCAAAAAAATCTGAAAAAATTCAGAGTTGCATAATTTAGCACCCTCTATTCATTTCTGCAATAAAAAAATTCATGCATGTTGTCCATTATAACATTTTAAATTAATTAATAATTTTTTTACATAAAATAATGAAGCAAGCGGTACACCGTGTGTATATCATATCAAAACTATATTGATACTGTAATTATACATGAAGCGTTAAACGTTCTAATGCTAATAAAGTTGCTTAACTTAACCTTAGCATCACCAAGGTGGAAGCAAAGCCTATATACTAGTATATAGGCTTTGGGTGGAAGAGTCAAAACGTCCTATTTGTAGGTCTATTCTAAAGCCCGGAAAAAGTGAAAAGAATTAACTGCTGTAAAACAATCTGAAAAAAATTAATGATCCTTAATACGTAATAGGAGGGTAGCAAATTTACACAAAAAAAGAGGAGGAAAAAGCAAAATTAAAAATGAAAATTTTAGTGAATTACCTAGTAGGACATTTGCTCCACCCCCACCCACCCATTCACTTTGTTAATACTTGGGACACAAAATATCTTGGTAATTCTATTACAGTTATGGCTGGCGAGGTAATCTGAAGCTTTTTGTTATTTAATCAATCATATTCCTGAAATCTGCTTTTATTTTTACATTTCATGCCTTCATATTAATATATGTTAAAATTAATTAATTCCAAAGCAATAATTTTCAAATGATTGAAAATTTACTAACAACAAAAATAATCGTAAAAATCGAAATGAAGTTGAGTTTTAAAAAATCTTATTAAATTTATTGGACGGTACTAATCCGTTCTATTCCTTTGTCTGCAGTGCAGAGAACGACGAGATTTTCAGTGAAGGGTCATGTTTTCCTAAATCTGACCGAGCGTGCAGAAAAGAAGGTGACCAATTTACATTTGCTCTGTTTGACACACAAACATGGCAAGTTGAGGTGACGGTGACTAAGTAAACCTTCTGTTTGACAAAGAGAGAGAGAGTCAATATGACTGTTCGCGAACTTGCACAATTCATTATACACTCTACAAATTTCTGCATTTTAATTGACTTTGCACCATTTTGACTGTGGATATTCTAACCTCAGTTATTCCCTTGTAAATAAGTATCTTCACAAAGTTTGTGGAGACTTTGAGATTTGTACATTTTTTTTTAAATATAAACTGCATAATATTATAATATGTATTATTATTCTTAAATTATAGTAATATTCGAAACCTGCATATTAAATTTTATTCTTTTTTTTTTTAACTAAAAATTAACACAACATTGTCAAATCAGAGAATAAAATTCCACCTAAACGCGGATTCAGATGGCGACAACAGCGATGCGACGCGATTTTGACGTAAAAGCTGTGAAATTCTATGCGGCGGCGAATTCGCCGGTAATCGCGTTAATTACGATGATCTTTTTCTTTTAATCGACCAATAATCGCCAATGGATATGTTACAGCAAGTGCGCATTATTCGCGTCACGTCGCATGGTAAAAATCACCATGTGAATGCACCTTAACACTATCTTGAGATATGTATTAAAAAAACCGAGCATATATAAAAATGTGAAATATTGATAGAGAAAACAAATACAAAAATAGTATCTATATCTATAATGATAGTGCATTGGAAAATTGTAATTTTTCAAGCAAATCTACTGGTCTTGTATGGCTACACAAGAGAAAGATGACTGTAAATTGAGATGGTTTTTTATAGGCGATGTCGAGCAAAGCTTCGCCGTACGAGAAAGGCGCACTTGCTTTTATAACATATGGCAGCCATCTTGGCGAGACAAAATATCCCTTACATTGCAAGAGCGATTTTATCACTAACATGGCTGTCATACGATATTGAAGTAAGTCTTCTACATCACTCCATGGAAATCTACCTTTAAGCAAGCATTTCGGAAGCAAGTCAGTAGGACATTTTCTTAGTTAACATCAGTATTTTAGAGCAGTCGAAATGAGACAGAGACATAAATAGAGAATCAATGATAAGCACTTGAGATTTAAACCAAAGCGACGTTTTGTTTACAAGCACGGTCCAGTCAAGTGCTGCAATGCTGGACCTGGCCAAGCGGAAAATGACGTCATCAGGCCTACCTTCACCACACCCCTGTCAACGTGAAATATCTTCAGACTCCAAAAATAAAATTTTAATTGTTTACCCGAGCGTGAGCATTTTAGTATTGGCCATACAGAACACTCAGAAAAATAAATAAATTTTATTATTATTTTAATTTGATTAATATATCAAAAAATATATATTATAAGGCTTGATATGGTATTTGAAATACGAGCTGCAAAATGCTGTGACGTCATAGTCTTGCAAATATTTAACACACAAGCATATAGATAAAGGCATTATATGATTATGGCGTCACAGTGTATCATAATTTTAAGTGCGAACCATTCTCTGCTTGTGTTTTAAGGATGTTAGAGGATCCAAAAGAATTGAAAAAAAATCTTAACTCACTACTCTATATTCAATACTCTATATGCGATGAAAAGTAGACTGACAATTCATTAAAAATAATAACATTGAATTTCTTTAAATATTACGATTAATAGAAACATTTCTGGTATTTTCTTACAATCGTTAAGAAAATTAGAATTGCCATATTATATTAAAATGTATAAAACTTAAATATTTCGCGGTATTCCCGGTCTATTTTTTATATTACATTTTTAATTATTTTTTCTGTGTAATGTTCGGGAGAACGGATCTTGGATATTAAGAAGGGAAGGAAGAGACAAGACGGAGGGATAATCGTCTTTAGTAGAACCGAGAAGTGTCAAAGCTGGTCGCAAGCAGAGCGAGGGAGATTTAATGAGACTCTCTCTCGCAGTGTTGAAAACCTCCAGTATAATCATTTGACCCCACAAAAAGTTCTTCATCATGAAATTTGATGTTATAATTTATAATAATGCTGTCATTGAAAACCATTGTTATATCAGGTAAATAATATAATATTGTCATAGTATTTTAATATAATTAAGATTTTTTTAAAAGTCATTGAAAAATTTATTTTTGTAAGAAAAGTTAAGGGGAGTTTCAACTTTTTAGCTGCCATGCAATTAAGGAATATAAAAGTCGGTCGCATCCTCTCTCTCCCTTACATTAATTCTGATGTTAAATCTAATGAATGAAGATGGGAACAAGTTTTATGATACTTAAGAAATCTCAAAGCACCTTTTTTATACATTTAAAAATATATATTATTTTATTAACCTTCCTCCCATTATGTAACATTATAAACTTTAATTAAGAATCTACGCATTTTTTTAAATGTAATAATTTGTATAATTTTTTTTTATATCTCCTTTTACTACTTTTAATCTATGTCCAAGTTAATAGTTTTAACCATATTATACGTCCTATTATAGATACACTGAATAATTTAAATTTATTCTCATTTTAGTATAATACTTATAATTAATTGAAAAATTGGTGACAGCTTTTAACTGCAGCATGTTAAAGTTTCGTATATACAAAAAATTAATAATAATGAGGGACATTCACAAAGCACTTTAACCCCCACTTTAGCCCCGATTTTTAACCCTGGTGCTAAACATGGTACTAAACCAGGGGCTAACCATGTTAAGCTAATAGCTTAGCACCATGTTTAGCACCAGGGTTAAAAATCGGGGCTAAATTGGGGTTAAAGTGCTTTGTGAATGTCCCCCATTATATTTATAATTATATTATATAATTATATTAATATTATAATTATAATAATTAATTATAACATTAATTTAGCCAAACTAGAAAATACTGTCATAGTTGGCTGTATATAAAGTGGGAGGTATGCCGTAGAGCGTTTGACTTGCATGAGTCTTGTCAATCACCGAGGTCAAGCAACGCCAAGCGATGGGTGACCATTTTCAACAAAGATCTCGTTTTTCATCCAGAAAATTAGAAAAAAACATTGTCCACCACATAACTTATTTGAAAAATGTTGATTTTTATTTGACAAATAAGAAAATTAAATTTAGAAGAGAACTGTCACCTCAGTTTTCTCATTTAATTTTTTTCCATTGCGTAGTAATTTTTTTAAAAAAATTTGTACATTTTCAAGATGGACGCCGTGAAGTCCAAGTTTTTCATGGGCTGCTCTCAGATTGTAATCTTCAAAGTTGATTAGCAAAAAATAATATTCCGTTGGCTCAATAGTGGTAGTTTGCAATACAAAGCTTAGAGTTTTTACTAATACATTCCGAAAGAAAAATATGTCAATCTCGAACAAGATTTCGAGCTATGAGTACTTTTCTGCAAAAATTCCACGAAAAAATCAGTTTTACATGTAATCAAATGGGGAACAAAACCTTGATTATCTCAAAATATTATTGCATTACCCCCATGAATTTTATTTGATAATTCTAATTGGCCCAAGGGGGATAAGTGGCAAAAATTTCAGGTGTAGTTATCGAAAGAATTTGTAATGTTCAATTTACTTTAAGTTAGGGTTTCGCAAGTTTCAGAGTTTCAAACATAGTGAGTAATTAGTATGTAGTATAACTTCCTAAATATTGTTTCATAAAAAACTAAATATTTTATTGATTTTATATTTAACTTTCAAGTGATTTCTTTCAGTCACTCTCTCTCTCTCTCTCTTTATATATATATATATATATATATATCGTTAGTTTATGAGTTAACTAAACTCAAAATGATGAATAATAATTTATAATAATAAATAATAGTCTGTTTCATGTTATTGAGACTCGTGTACAGAGAATACAAGTAGTATATAGAATAAGCTGTATGTTTCGCCAGAGAAATGTCAGGGCCCACATGGTCAATGATACTTTGATCGTTTTGATGAAAGGTCATAGAGTATGACTTACTGTTGGCTTATCCTCAAAGAGCTTGTACTATATAACTGGCTCTCATTATACAGAATAATCAAGTTCTAAATCCTTTCACGTATGTGTTTAATCAGGTCTGTACCAGCAGTAGCAGATTTGTATTAACTATATATATATATATATGTATATATATATATATATATATATATATATATATATATATATATATATATATATATATATATATATATATATATATATATATATATATGAGAAAATAGCAAGCATATTATTAATCTGTTAGATTTTTTTTTACATAAAATTTAAATACACTGAATTAAGTGCTACAGTGTAATGGTTATTAAAACTGAGATACTTTGCATGCTGCAATGTTTAATTGAATTGGGCTTCACCAACTACTCACTGCGTTCACATGCGCCTTGACGGCGTCGCGTTCAATTCGGATCCGTTGACCATGGATAATGTTGTTCTTATGAGACATCGTCAACAAATCTTTATTAAGGTAGAGATAACATGGATCAGCTGACCCAAAGCTAAAAGAATCCCATTCATTAAAATTATGAAAAAATTTAAAATGTTCTCTTACATCCCCTGTCAGTAGCTAAAATTTCAGGTATACACAAACGAGCTAGTTTTCGAGTTAATAATTTTTAAAGTTGACTAATTTAACGTGGAAGTTCCATTTCTTCATGTTAAATTAGTCAACTTTAAAAATTCATGACTCGAAAACTAGCTCGTTTTTATATACCTGCTATTTTAGCTACTAATGGGGGATGTATTATAGAGGAGTACATTTTTTTTTCATAATTTTCATGAATGGGATTTTTTTAGCATTGGGTCAGCTGATCCATATTATCTCTACCTTAAGCCCCGTCATGTGAACGTATTTTTGTTAAAGCTCACAGTCACTTCCTCCATCTCTTCTATAAATCCACCTGATCAGAATAATTAATAAGCATGCAGCGTTGCCGATCAGGACTATTGATACTATAATACTCTAACTTTCATACAAGTGTCCTATATAGTTTTAATCCAATTTTGTATTATTGGAAATTTATAATTTGGGATTTTTTTTTACAACGATACACCTCTAAGAGCTTAAGCTCGCGGCGGGTTAATGGGTATAGGGATAATTTGATTTATTTAAATAGAAAATTATTTTGTAATTAAAATACACTGTTATAGCATCTATTAAATAATGTGTGTAAATTTTTTTTACAGGTACAACTATATAAATTGGAGTTAATTAAAATAGCAGAGTTATAATAGTAGGAACAGAAGAACAATTTGACACCATATTTTAACAGAATATATGCACTAGAGTATTATTAAAAGACATATAAACAAGAAATCTCGTTATATAGGGCAAACTTTCTTCTTTTTTTACCATTGCATAAAATAATTTTTCATACATTATTATTTTTTTTAATTTTGATATTTATGTTATATAATATTCAACACAGCAAAAGCAAGATATCCAGCTTAACTTTTTAATTAGTGTTTGTGTTATCTAAATTAATTTATTACCACAAAACGACCGCGTGTTATATCTAAATAGCATGCAGTGTTACGAGCAACAGTCATAACAGAAACACGATATACAAATTGATATTTTAGTACTCTACATATCATATATAGGATATGATATTATAATATATACAGCGTACATTTACTGGAAAATTTGGATAACTAATTTTTAAATTGAAATGGATTTAGTTAACAAGTTAACTTTAATAAAAAAATTATTATTGCTTTTAGGTGAGTTTTCAAGGAGTCGATTGTTGGTTTTTTACATCAGCTTTCGTGTTCCACCTTGGCGCTACTTTTAAGAGTGAATGCTGCTTTGGAACTGAATATCACTATTTTATACTGTGGCTCCAAGGTGGAACATGAAAGCTGATAAAAAAAAAATCAAAAAAATTATTATTTATTTTTAAATAAATTTTTTATAAATAATTTTTTATTATTTAAAATATATTTGGGTTCTTATATAATTTATGTAATTCATATTATTGTTGAAATTAATAATTAACCCTAGAATTACCAAGAGGGGGGGGGGATCGAGACGACTCTTAAAGCGGAAAAAAGTGTGAATTACTTGTCAAAAAAAATATAGTAAAGCGTGTGACAAAAAAAAAAAAACTGGTAATAGAAATAAAGAATACACATTAAAAAAAAATAATCAAACGATGCTAAGCACTGTAAATTAATTTTTTGATTGAACAAAACTTAATTGAATACATTAGAATTCTATAGTAACGATGATCTTCTTTAAACAAGGCGTCACCTATAATAATATAGACAATTGTGTTTGTTTTGAGGCACTTCTCGTGTTACAAGATGCATCAAGAAGCCGCCGTAGTGTCTGAAGTGGTCGCTGCTGCTGCTGCAAGGCTTACCCCCTCGTGTCGCCAAGTCACGGGCGCCATCTCAGGCGCCAGGCTTGCTTGTTCTTTGACGCCATCGTGGCTTGCAGCTTGTCTGTCGGGGTTGCCTGGAGAAAGGCAGTGGAGCTGGCGCGAAAAAGAGCTGGTAATGAGAGGAGCAGTGTTTCTCTCTCTCTCTCTCTCTCTCTCTCTCTCTCTCTCTCTCTCTCTCTCTCTCTCTCTCTCTCTCTCTCTCTCTCTCTCTCTCTCTCTCTCTCTCTCTCTTTATCTCTCTCTCTTCCAACACCTCTTGGCGACGCTCCCTGGAATGCAAGTTTTTCATCTCGACAACGAGCAAGACTCTTTTACCTTGTCGCTTCACCACATTTACAGCACGTAACTACCACAAAGCTCTATACATTTCTCCTTCATGCCAGTATCACTCGTTACATAGAGAGAGAGAGAGAAAAAAAATGTATATATATATATATATATATATATATATATATATATATATATATATATATATATATATATATATATATATATATATATATATATATATATATATATATATATATATATATATATATATATCTTTGTGTCTTCTTTGACGTAATGAACTTAGAAATGTATATATGTGTATTATATATTATTTATTATAATAGGTAATTTGAATATTATATTAACATTTTCACTAGTATACTTAACAATAAAGTTTAAAAAAATAAATAAATCATGATTAAATTATTAAATTGGTATTAATATATATTGTACTAAATATCTATCCTGACTGAGGTTTCTATGGTTCCCCTCATCTACATGGCTAATGTCGGGATGGATAAATTAAGTCAGCCATGCATGGCCGCAGTATAAACTATATAATATATAAAACCTGTCGCTTATAAGACTCTATCTTGATGGGATAAAGTATACGGAGATGCACAAAAACAAAAAATAAATAATATATTAAGGGGAATATTTTAATTAAGCCCATGAAAACTTCATTCTAAAATTATGTAAGTAACATACATATTTTGCTGTCAAATATTTAATTTCAATAACAAATATTAAACAATTTATTAAAAAGTCACAAGGAAAATAAAATTATGTGTCAGTTGTATATAAGTGAATACATTGTTTTTTTTGTAAAATATTTTAAATTATTCAATTATGTGTATAGTAGTTTGATTGATAACAAATGATAACGGATCCTTCTCTAATTATTAAAGGAAAAAAGGCTGACTAAAATTTAATTTATTTTTTTTCTTTAAATTATGATAATGTTTCTTATTATAGAGCACAAAAAATTTACAATGATAGAACAAACAATTTTCATTAAATTATTGTCCCCTTGTTATTTTAATTGCATCAAGAAATATTAAGCTCGCAATTTATGATGAATTTAATTTTTAAATTATCTTTTTCTGGAAGGGAATAAAGCATCAGAGTTGTAATAGCTTTCTGATGAAACTTTATTATTCTGTTTAATTTATGGGTTCCTTTGATCCAGACTAGACTTACAACATGGTTGGCAGCTTCTTACATATATATAGTTATGTTTATAACATAACTCAATAGCAAGTTTTTTTAATTAGTTGCTTTTATTACAAAAATATCTACTTGATCGCATCTTATTCAACTTTTCTTGAGCTATTATTAAATGTTAAAAAAATTCAGTAATAATTTATAAATTTTCTGTAGATATATTGAGTTTTTGATACAAAAGGGTTGTTGTATCTCTATGCTTTGAATGGTAATTTCACTAATTTCTAAATCAGATTTAAATAAAAAAAAATGCATTATTTTTTATTTTAAAAAGCATATTACTGCTCATTGACTTACTTATCTCAACCTACAAATTATTCATTAAATATTGAGTGCGGTTAACGAAGGCATATCTTCAGATATTTATAGTAACCATGGTTAGTCATTACGTTAGGCTGGTGCTAACCGTGGCTAATGAGAAACCTGGATATCTTAACCAATTGTGCTTATTATTTATTTGTACAAGATTTTTTATAAAGTTGAATTTAATCGAAAACATTTCATCATACAAAAAAGCGGTAAAAGAGTGCTTTCGTTAAAAAAAAAATTATTGAAATTTGTTTACTTTAATGGAGTTTAAATAGGTTTCGAATAAAAACGCTATTGACATTGTTAGCTAGTATATAGTATTTATTTTGTTTCTATGTACTTCATTTTAGTTTCCATTTTCTAGGAAATTTCACTAAAAAACAGTAAGAGAGACAAGGAAGAAAATTCAATCTATATTACGTTCGTCAACCACAAAATTGTAAAATATGTACCAAGTAACGACGCAAGTCAAAATTTTCTCATGGCTTTGATTTCTAGTGCTAAGTGACAAGTTAGCTTTGGAATTTGAGAAATTTGAAATTAATTGTTCACAAAGTCTGTCATTCCGAGTATCATATAATTAACAAAATACCAAAGAAACACTAAACGTGCTACAGTTAAAATCTTTCCTGAAATTTTACACAAACTTTCAATCATCTCTAAAAAAAAAAATCTATGGATACTAGGAAACGAAAAAGAGAGATTTCGTTTCTATGTTAATAAAACCACTCATGAAGCTAAACCTATATGTATGTATTATATTATAAAGTAGCACCAGAAACAGGAATAGGCTAAATAATTGAAAATTGTTCTAATTACATTTCAGTGCAAAGCCTAATCTAGACAATATATGCTAGACTAGAGAGTTGAGGTGTACAACTTTTACACGGTAGGAACTATCTACAAAAAACTTGGAAATACGAGTATTAAATATAGACTATTATAAATTTTTACTATAGTACTCGCTTTGGTGCTGTAACATCCATTTTAAGTACTAAAAATTGTATATTGAAATCTCTCTTCTTTTGGAATAAACTCTATCATTCTATATCATAGAGACACATATTAAAAACATCAAATGTATCAATTTATTAAAATATGCATGCATGGATGCAGCACTAGCTACATACTCTCAAGGTGGGGAGACAAAAAAAAACTGTCAATGGAGCTTTTCTTTTCTATAGAGTATAGAGTGTACAATGTTAAAATTTTAATTATTATATTTTAATTTTAAATATTATAGAGAAAAATATCAAATTCAAATCGAGAGGTGAAAATTAATTCATGGCTTCATTCTTGAGTACATTTAAATCGTATTTAAAAAACCTTTGTTATTGCATGGAGTAAATTTTATAACGTTTCTTAATATTAAGTCTGTTCGTAAATACACAATGAGAAAGAATCGATTATTTATTATTTGTGATGAACTTTATGTTCCATGTACAGAAAGTTCATCACAAAAAATTCTATTCTTTCTGATTGTGTTTTTACGAACAGACCTATATTGACTCTAGTCTGCTTTGAATTCTTATGTGCAACCAGAATGTTTATGTATATTTATGGAAACAAGGACCTCTCACAGCAATGTAGAGACCATACCTTACTTCCGAGAATCTTTATTTTCACAAATTTTAAACAATATTATATATACATATAAATATGTAAATAACAAAAACTTGAAATATATATCATGGTATAGAGCAGACTACTTACTGATGGTCTGTTTAACGACCTAATCTACATTTTTGAACCACCCTACGCTCCATAGTCATACATGACCCGGCAAAAACTTGCATTCCACATCATCACCTTCCCATATTGCATACCTCATCCCATAATCAAAAATCCTTCCCATTACACTATCCTTTACAAGCCTCTCCTAACTTTGATTAGTTAATTACAAGAACAATACAACATCGAATTGGGTGCATGGCTGTAATTACGGCCTACTCTCAAAAACGAATCAAGAAGAAGAAGAAGTTTAATGACGTCACACGTTCGACTGGTGAGCTGTTGTATAGGGTAG